>JAADVT010000680.1:0-17912 GCA_023335895.1 Pythium rishiriense
AATTGGGAACGGGTGCCCAGCACTCTCCTTCAATTACTTTATCCACATACAGTACATTCGAAATGGGGCGGGCCTAACCATGTGGACCACATGTGTTGGGCGAGCCCTTTACCAGCACACAGAGAGTGGTGGTTTCTAGTATCTCAGTATACTATGGTTTGTGCTTTTTGGCCTTGTGCTTGTCCAGTTGCTCGAGGCGCTTGGCCTTGCGGGAGCTCACTTTGTCGTCAAAGCCGCGCTCCGTGAGCTTCATCTTGGCCACGCGCGTGGCGGTCGCGACGTCGTTGAGCAGCTTGAGCACGTCCTTCTCCGGTGCCTGCTTCTCGTAGTCGTCCATCTTCTTGCCCGTCTTGGCTTCAATGTTTTGAAGCAGCGCGATGTCGTGCTGCGTGACGAGCGAGATCGACTGGCCGTGGCGGCCGGCACGCGCCGTACGGCCGACGCGGTGGATGTAGTCGTCGGCGTCGCGCGGCAGGTCAAAATTGATGACGACGTCGACCTCCGGGATATCGAGACCTCGGCTCGCCACGTCGGTCGAGATCAACACGCGGCTCACGCCACTCTTGAACTTGCCGAGCGCCGCGAGGCGGCGGTTCTGAGACATCATCGAGTGGAGCATCACGCACTTGGAGCCGAGCTCGAGCCCGATCTCGCCGACGAGTTCGCACATCTTGCAGGTCGCGACGAAGATGATCATCGAGGTCTGTGGCTTATGTGACGTCGGAGTGGGCAGCTCAAGCTCGCGCCCGCGGCTTTTGCCCTTGCGCGCGGCTGCCTTCTTGGCCTTTGCATTGGCTTCCTCATCGTCATCCTCATCGTCTTGCGTGAGCGAACGGAGCAGGTACATGGCGTACGCCATCTTGACCTGAGCCGGGATAAATAGGTAATTCTGCTTGAGCGTCGTCACGGTCTTGATCGACGGCGTCGCGTCGAACCGGAACGCGTTCGTGAGCGACATTTGCTCGAGTCGGTCCAGGTTCGCGGTCATGGTCGCCGAGAACAGCAGTGTTTGGCGCTTGGTCGGCAGCTTGTCCAAGATGAAACCCAGGTCCTTGGCGAACGACACGTCCAGCAGCCGGTCGGCCTCATCGAGCACGACGAACTTGACGAGCTGGAGGTTGGGCGGGTTCGGGCGCAGCAAGTGGTCGTGGAGGCGCCCCGGCGTCGCGATGATGATGTGCGGGCGTTCCTGGAGCTCGAGCGCCTGCTTGAGCATGTCCACACCGCCGACCACGACTGCGCAGCGCACGCCCATGGAGCTACCAAACACGTTAAACTGGTCGGCGATCTGGAACGCGAGTTCACGTGTGGGCGTGAGCACGACCGCGAACGGTCCGTACGGGTCCTTGCTCAGCACGTGGAGGATCGGCAGCGCGAACGCCGCGGTCTTGCCGCTGCCCGTCTGCGCCACGCCCAGCACGTCGCGGCCCTGGAGGATCGGCGGCACGCAGTTGGCCTGCACGGGCGTCGGGTGGCGGATGCCCACGAGCTCACATTTTTTGACGATCCACGGGTCGAGACCAAGGTTGAGGAACGAGATGAGCGGCGACGGCGCCAGCGTGCCGTCCATCAGCACCTTGTCGTCCTGCTCGCTCGTCTCGTCCTCATCGTCGTCGTCGTCCGACGTCGGAAGCGTCGCGGTGCTTCGTTCGGTGAGCGCCGGCAGGGGGCGGGGAGTCGATTTGGTGGCCGCGGGCGACGAGGCCACGGCCACGGCGGTCTGCGCGCTCTCGGCGCGGCGCCGCTTGCCGAAGAGCACGCTCATGGTCGTCTGTCTCGCTCTCTCTCAATGTGGGGATTATGGGCAAGACACGGCGGTCTCACTTGACGTCTTTGATTGGCGAGGAGTGGTTTACCTCTGATATCAAATACTTACCCACACTAATTTCTCTCAAATACAATACCCAAACGACACTCGACTTTTCTCAACACCCACCGGGCGTGCACTTGAGCTTGCCGTCATCCGAGAACGCGGCGGAGCAGCAGCTGCTCTTGCACTGGAGATGGACGGAGCAATACTCCCAGTCGCCCAGGTTGCCCGTGAGTCCATCACCATTTTTGCCGTTGTTGTTGCGGACCGTGTCAGCGAGGTTGGTGCCGCAGCCGTTGGGCGTGCACTTGAGCTTGTGGTCGTCGGAGAACGTGGCCGAGCAGCAGTTGTTCGCACAGTCGCTGTTCGATGAGCAGAAATCCCAGTCTTGTTTCTTGGAGGCTTGGTGCAGCGCGTCGAGGAGAGCACCTTGCACGTTGCCGCCGACGGAGTTGGCTGGCGCTGGTGGCCCTCCGTGTCCAGCCTCGTTCGAGTTGTTCGGCGCATCCTGACCAGCGTGGCCCTGGCCCGTGCCGGTCGCATCACCTTGGGGCTTTTGGTCTCCGCTGTCGTGGCCTTCCGGGTCTGGGTCGCTGTTCGGGCTGCCGCCTACGTTCTGCTGGTCACCTTTGCTCGGCTTGGCCAAGTCGTCTCCGTTGTTATTGTGCTTGCCGACTTGCTGGTGGAGCTCGTCAGCCTGATCGGTTTGGATGTCCTGCAAGACATCGTTGATAGTTTGTCCAAGCTCATCACCCGCGATCTTCTGGTTCTGCCCGGCAGCTCCACCTAGTGCACCAGCCGATAATCCCCAGCCGTCTAAACCTAAAGACGAGACCGCAAGCCCACGAGATACTTGGTCGTTGCTGCCACGGTCACTGTGGTGGCGGAGTCGTCCGTGTCCGAGACCTTGGCTCGCCCCGACCACGAGCAGAAGAAGCAGCCCCACGAGCAAGAGACGAGTTCGTTGGAACATTACGAGGCGGAGATGATTGGTGAATGAGCCACTTGTGAAACAGTGGCGTCTTCCTTCCCATCATGGTGGGTGGAACGAGGTCAAGAGCGACAAGCGAGGCGACGCTTAGTCTGTCTTCTTTCCTTCTTCGTCGATCTGAAACCATGCACACAACATCCCCAAAGCAGTGGCCCAGACTTCGTTTCCCCTGATCGCATCTCCTATGCTCGAGTGAGTGGGCTCGTGAAGCATTCGTCCACAAAATCCCAACGGCACATCCCCGACTACTTTTGTGGTCTGAACCCATCTAAAACACCCACTCGCTCCGTCTTGTTCCAGTAGATCTCTCCACTTCACAATTGTGAGACCCAGGTACGGAATGAAAGTATATACTGACGTTAGATCTCGTTGAAGCTGGTCCACACAACCAAGCAGCACCCATCAGTTGTCCTTGATTTTGGGATTGGCTTTCCAACCCATTGAAGTCTTTGCGCCGTTTCATTACGCGAATGTGATTCGCGTGCGACGAACTACGAAAGAACACTCAACAGCCTCGTGACGACTGTATGGGACTCAGCTGCCACAAGTGGATGTCTGGCGCCATGTTAGCACGAGCCGGTGATGCCAAGGTCCTGGTTCGTGACCGTGCCCACGCCGCCCAGCCACGTGCGCATCGCATTCACGATCGTCAAGTCACGGTGCACACGCGTATACTTGCCGCTCGCAAAGTTCTCGACCGTGTACCCGCACGATCCAGCGCGGAACGCCTTCTCGTAGGCCATGCTCGAGTCGCACGTGACGCCTGTCGCACCGCCGCAGGCCGAGAAGCCATCGGGGAAGCCCGTGGCGCCGTTCGTGCCGAACGTGTACGAGCTCAACACGACCTTAACCTTCCAGTCGCCATCCGTACGACTGAACAGCTGTGTCTCGAACTGGCGGTGCTTGGCCACGTTCTTCTCGCGGATGAGCACCGAGCCTTTGTCGCCCATTTCGCGAGATGTCGAGCCTGGCGCTTGCTGGTCGTGGTCGTCGTTTTGAACCACAAACCGAGCCGCGGGGAGCACCCAGTAGCCGCAAGTTGGGTGGTAGTTTGGGTACTCGGACGACCAAATCTTGAGCTTGGCGATGTCGGTCTCTGAAATGCCCTCGGCGCGGTATCGCTTGTCCAGTCCCTTGAAGAAGTTGTATTCATTGGTTTCATCGCAGGCAAGGAACCCGGCCTCTCCACCGAGAAGAATCTCGCCCCACGAGATAAAGTCGGCCGGGAGCGAGCCGCCCATGTACTTATTGAACAATCCAAAGATGGCGGCGACGTCCACTGGAGCGATGTGCTTCATCGCGTCGATGCGGAAGCCGCTGAAGCCGATGCCCAACAAGTCAACAAAGTACTGCGCGATGCGCTCGCGAACATACGTCTTGCTCGTGTCCAGGTCCGAAAGTCCAACGAGCCAACCGTTGCCGAGTTGATACGGATCCGTATAGGAACTGATGCCTCGCTCGCAGTGGAAATCTGATGGCCCATAGGGCACGGCCGGGAACTCGAGCGCTGGCTGCTGGCTGGTGAACTTGTTGTATTGGAACTGGTTGTTGCGAGTATAGTAAGGTGAGCCCTTAATACTTGAGTGAGCCCCCCACGTGGAGCACGTGGATCCCGACGGCTTGCGGTGCGTCGGGTTGTGGTCGTACCCTCCAGCAGCCATGTGGTTGATCACAGCGTCCGCGTACACACGCACGCCGTTCTTCCGGCACGTCTGGATCATCGACCGCAGGTCGTCGCGCGAGCCGAGACGAGAGAAAAGACGGTAACTGACGGGCTGGTACATCAAATACCACGGGTTGCGCTGGCCTTCCTTGGTGTACACGTCCGACATCACACTCTCCTGCGGCGGGTTGATCTTGACGCCCATGTACCCGGCCTTGCCCAAAAAATCACTACACTCGGACTCGATATCCTTGTACGGCCAGCCAACCAGGTCCACGATCGCACCGCGCTGGCCACCCTCCATTGTGGTGGGTTGCGTCACCGCCGTGTTCTGCCACACAAAGTTGATCGGGTCCAGCGCCAGCGTCCACTGCTCACTCGGGCCACTGGTCGGCGTGCACTTGATCACGACGTTGAGCGCGGTCGTGAGCGTCGAGTCGACGGTCTTGGTGGCGGTTGAAGAGGCTGCCGCGCCGTTGAAGCTGTACACGCATGACGCGGCCGTGCGCAGGTACGTGCGGACGGTGACCGTCGCGGACTTGCGGTCGGACGCGTACACGACGTGCGCGTACCCTTGGAGCGAGCGCAGGTCCTGGTACTCGGCGGTCCAGGTGCTCGAGTTGCGAGGCGGCGTCTGCCAGCGGCGGCTCTCCGTGCTCGACGGGTAGCTGAGACCTGAGCACGAGTCCGCAAAGGTGTCGCAATTCGGCAAATCGGCAGGGATGCTTGGGCGCGGAGTCGGTGCTACAGTCGCCGATGGTGGCGGCTGCGTCACTGGTGTCGGGGTCCTTGTCGGCGCAGCTGTCGCTGAGGGCGGTTGGGTCGTCGTGATCGCCGCCGTGCCACCCACAGAGTACGTGCCGCCCGCTGTGATTTTGTAGTTGGCGTTCTTATTGTTGTCCCACGCGCCATTGCCGTCGTTGAATACAAACTCGAGCGTTGTAGCAGACACTGGCAGATCGTACTTGAACCAGCCGGCCGACGGCGGAAACGCCGCCGCGTCCGAGCTCGTGGCCATTAACACGCCCGGCACGGTCGTCCACAACCCGCCATTCGCGGCATAGTGGATGCGCGGCGCGGCCCAGCTTGTTTTGTAGAAGATGTGGATACCCGTCCCATCGTCGGACTTGTACAATGTCTGCGCATCGACAATACCGACCACAAACAGCGTCGCCGCGAGCAGCGCGGACCCGAGGACGACGGGAACTCCACCCATGGCGAGTGACTCGGTCGGCGACTACGGAAATGGCGTGCCCGTGAAGAGACGCGCGGCGATGCGCCTTTCGTGTGTGGATTGCTCGCTGAGAGATCGCGTGGGCAAAAACGGTTGACGCAACACCGAGAAGATCGGCCAGTGGATCCATTTGCTTGACATGGACTCAGAAACGTCACGACTTCAACTACGAAAACACGGTATTATGATAATCAGAAGCTCAAAATACGTAAAGAAATCGGCACCTTGACATGACGATGACTATTTGAGCCTACCGTGATATGAGAAACTGAGGAGCTTCCTGTCGCCATGCCTGCTGTTGTTTCGTCCACTCGAAGAGAAATCACCCTTGCGTTGCAGCAAGCACTGAAGAGCAAAGTAGGTCCACAAAGATTAGTCGCAACATAAGCCAATCAGTCTCCGCGTTGAAGATTTTCATCCCAGGAAAACCTAATACCCTCTGCTACTATTACTCTAGATCATGAAAATACTGTGCCTTCTCGTTGGACCAGTGCATCCCTTTCAGACGACGGCGTCCCCCTGCAACGACTCCAAAACGGCTCGGAAAGCTTCAACCTGCTTGCGCTGAGCGGCAAAATGCTCTTCGTATTGCTTCCGGTGGAGTTGGAGTTGTTCTTCCACGTGCTTTTTCTGCAGCTCCGACTGCTCTTGATGCACGTTACCGAGATGCTCGGTGAGCCGTGCGATCACGTCCCGCAACTGCACCGAGGGCTCGCTCGGACAGCTATCAGGGTGTCCGGTCAACTGAGTCGGTGGAGTCGAACTCATACACATCGGGCGGATTGGAACAGCAATCTTCATCTCTTGCGAGATCTTCCGGTGCTTCGCGGGTGGCAATTCCGCGTGTGAATCCATCGCAGTGCTCGTGAGCAGCATGCCATGGAAATCTTCTTGAGAGGTCGCAGGGTCTTCATCGCTGTCGTGGGGGACGAGTGCCGGTCTAGTGGCCGGACTTTGAGAAACCAGAACCGGTTGCTGCGCTGAGGTCGTGGATTCTCGTGGTGGCAGGTGTGTGTTGTGAGTCCGGGCACGAGGAGATGTCACGGGTGCTACACCAGCAGGAGTTGGAACCGGTGGAGCCACCCAAGCTGGAAGCGCGCTGCCAGTGTCTGTTATGAACGGTTCCGCATTCGCTTGTTGTGTAGTCTGCGGCGCCGCCTCGTTGTCGATCGCCGCTTCAAAAGCCTCCATCGAAAGCACAAGCTTCGCGGAGGGCGTCGTGGCTTCCACGGACGCATTCGCCGGTGCCGCTTGCTCCGTCACCGGCTCGCTGCTGTTCGGCTGGAAGTAGCGCTGGAGCACTGGCATATAGGACGGCGGCCGATCCGCCGGCGTGAGCTCGGCTGGACTCTTGGTCGTCATCACTTGCACCCACGACTTGTACTGCGACTGCCACTTGGACATGGCGCGCCGGATCTACCGCACCGCCATCGACGCGTGAGTCCACGTCAAATAATCGCTACGCCAAAAAAGACGTTCCACTGTACCTTTCCCTCGGGCACGTCCACGCCCTTGCTCCGGTGGAGCGCCTCGGCCAGAGCCGTCCAGGCCTTGCGCTTGGGCTCGTTGCCCCGCGCCGCGTCGATCGCGCGCGCCAGACCGGCGTCCTTGAAGCGCAGCGCCAGCACCGCGTCGATCAGCTCGCTGGTCCAGCTGAACCGCTCCTCCGCCGGTGCCATCGCCGCCGCCACCGCGTCCATGTTTCCCCTCGATGTATCTCTGTGTGTGTGTGTGTGTTCGACAAGGAAGATTTCCCTTTGAAGCGTTTCCTCTTTTCAACTTTTCCGCGCGAACTTTTTGGGGGTCGAGGGGAAACAAGAGTGATGGTCGTGCTACATCACGTGGACCACGTAGTAGTAGCGTCCATAGATATCTTTAAACAAGTATATTGAAGTCATCCCGTTCACTTCATGTGGAGCTTTTTGTCGTTGCCCAGTAAGTGTTTGATGTCCATGGGCGAGAGCGTCGTAAGCAGCTCGTGGACTTCGAATTCCATGGCCGCTGAGGTCGCCGACTTGACCATGTGGCCTGGTTCGTCCTCGTCGACCAGCACCAGCTTGCCAAAGTACCCATCCGTGACGACGCGGAGCGTGCGGTCAAAGACACTCTTGACAAGCGCCATCGACGCCGCTGGGGCGGTCTCTTCGGGCGACACGTGGGAGCTCGGGAACTCCTTGTGGGAGGTGACGAGGTCGGTCGACTCGGTGGAGTTTACCATGTACTTGATCGACACACCAGAGGCCGTGCGCTTCTTGTCGACGAGCCCCATCTTCACGGCCTGCCTCAAGCTGTATCGCAGCTTGGGCTCGTCCTTGAAGGCGCCAGTCTCAGAGAAGACGTGGTCACCGGCGAGTTTCACGTGGCCGCTCATGCCCGAAGTGTAGAGCTGCTGGAGCACAGCCCCGAGCGAGCAGCTCGTCTTGCACACACCGTTCGAGTCCACGAGCTCCCGGTTATACGGGTCCATGCCCAGCGCCTCGAGCGCGACGTACACGTCCCAGCCGACGATCACGTACCGCCGCTGCAGCAGCCGGAGCAGGCGGTTGTGTGTGGTGTGGACATATTTGGTGCACAGTAGGAGCGAGCTGAGCACGACGCCCGAGCTGAGCACGATGGAGACGATCACGACCATATCGCAGACGAGCTCGCTGCCCCAAAACTGCGCAATATGGGGGTCGCCGCCGTACACGCCACGCTTGTAGGGCATTTGCCGCTTCATGAGCGTCGTGGTCTTGCGCAGCTGGAGCATGAGGTAGAGCACGACACAGAGGAGGATCGAGTAGATCTTGTAGCTCGTGAGCATCGCGACGGCGTCAACGTACCAGTCGAGCTTGGCGCGTACGCTCGACCGAATGATCTTGAACTTCTTAAAGCTGTTGAGCGCGAGCTTGCAGCCCAGACGCAGCAGTGTGTGGACGAGACAGATGATCCACGTGATCTTGGTGAGCGCTGAGCACGTGAAGACGAAGTTCTCGGTGTTGGTGACGTTACTGAGCATCCACGTGCCCATTTGGAACACAACGTAGGTCGCACGCACGGTTGACACGGCATCCAACATGCTGAGGACGATGTAGAGCCAGTGGTTCAACCACACATCCGAGGCCATGAATGCCACGCCCTTGAATGCGACCACGCGGTGCTCGTCGAGAGGAATATTCGTCGCGACATTCATGAACGGGAGCAGCACCTTGAAGATACGCCACTCGTGGAGAAACCGAGCCGCCGAGGGTACGTACAAGACATGGCGAGACCGCACGATGGCCGCGAAAATACCGTTGACGATCATACAAACTGTCACGATGCCGTACGCAAACGACACAATCGTCACAAACCAGCTCGTGTTATCGATGCCCATGACCACGTCGGCGGCCTTGTCGACCGACCTGACCTTGAACAGGCTGGTGCGCCACTCGCTGTCGCGCACGACCGGGAATGCCACGCATCGGCTGCTCTGGACTTCGACGTGGTAGCTGCCCCCAGCCCAGTACGACTGGTGGACCATGAGGTCGGTGATATAGTGGAACGGCCGCTCGGGTCGCCCTCGGCACTTGAGAAAAGGCATGCCGGGCTTGCCAAAGTCGGCCTCGGCGCTAGCTTGGATGGTGCGATTGTCGTACAAACGTGCAAAGTTGTCGAGAATATACCGACCGCATGCTGCCTCGGAGCCGCCACCAATGGTGGTCACGCACGCGTCGTTGTACCATTGGGGGGTAAAGTTGATCACGTCGCAGTGCGGCGCCGAGATGCTGAAGAGAAACACTTGCGTGCGGCGTGGGCCATAGCCCCAAAAGTCGTCAAAGTGGAGATTCATGACCGTCGAGTTGATCGAGTTGACACGCATGCAAGTCGAGCGGTCGATGCCGAGGTTTGCGGGCGTGCGCCGCGGCGCCGAGATGAACCGGTACGATTTCCCGACTTCGGTGAGGTCGGCGAGCTTTTCCTTGAACACGATGTCGTCGCGCACGATGTTGTAGTTGATCAAGCCTTCGGTCAAGCGCGCGCGGATGAGATCGTAGCGACCCGAGATTAAAACGATCAACGGGTTTTCCCGAAGCCCCGTGAACAGCGTGAGGACCGTGGACGCCAAGTTGAGAGCCAAGAGCAAGAGTTTGCGCGCCGACAAAAGCCGCCCCATCGCGCATTCAGAGCCAATACCGTGGGCCTACCGAGACGCTGGTTCACTTGAACACGGTGAAAAACTAACTAGACATCTTCCCTGGATGGAGTCCAGCCCCGGGAGTCGACGCAGCCCCATACACAAAGGTCCATCCATCGGGAAGGAGAGGCAAACACAGGATCGCTGTGTGCTATATCGGTCGGTAGAGTGGCGAATATAGCCGTCTCCGAACCACGGAATTTGGGAGTGGATCCAAGTTTACGAACTGTATGGACCCGTGGTGCACGTGACGGTCTTCCACTTGGTAACACCCGTTGGGGATGCGTGTGTTGGGTATGTTTTGCAGTTCAGCACGACAAAAACTTGCTTGCCACAGCCAAAGGGAAAATGATAACTCGGTGGAGACTCGCCAAGACAATGCATGGACCATGAGTTCTTCTTAATCGTAAGAGGAGGCCGTACGTCAGCTCTCTTGCCTTTCTTTCCACATTCAAAGCACCACCAACATAGCGGTGGATCAACATGGGCGACGTTGTTTGAATGCCTATCACGATTCACATTTCTCATAGACCACGCACAACCACGAAATACACTCGCACGACGAACCGTCGAATTCATCCGGGATTCCAGTTTAGTCTTATTTACTGGTCCTGCACGTAGCTCGCGTCCGGGTCGTAGGGCAGGATGGCAGCCGCGACATTGCGGTCCTCGGCGTTGAGGATGTTGAAAGTCGCACACGCGTTGAGCGAGTCAAGGTACTCGACCACGATGCCTTGCTCCTTGAGAAACTGTTTGAGCTCTGGCGCCAGCTGGTGCGAGATCCGCGGACCGCAGCCCAACACGAGAATCTCCACGGGCGGGTTCATGATCGTGAATACCTCGAGGCTCTCACGCGTGATCTCCTCAAAGCGACGCGGCTTCCACAGCTGAGATAGCGAGTTATATCAAATGGCATAGAAACCAACATAAACTCGGGTTAGACGCTAGTTAGACTGGGCGATGGTTTGTGACTGGACTAAAAAACGTGCCATGGCAATCTCGGGGAGAAGCGCGACACCGCCGCGCATGTTCTGTTTAGACGCAAGTGGTTAGCTCTAGCAACCATAGAAAGATTTTAGGCTCGTTTTAGACGCACCACATCGTTGACGACGAAGCCGCCTTCGTCGTACTCGGTCACAGAGATCTTGGGCGTGCCATTGAGCATATCCTAAACCGTTTAAAACGCCACATTCGTGAGTGCGCCATTCCGGTTCACGGGGGGATTAGACGCTTGGCTTATACACGTGCCTTGTGGAGATCATGACCGTAGTTGATGGAGCGCGCATGGGCGGCCAGTGCCGAGCGTGCGCGTGCGCTATGCGCCGACAAGCGAGCGATGCGGCCGAGCATTGCTGTTGAGGTCTCTTCGATGGCAATCGTCGAGTGGGATTAACTCGCACACCGACCACTCTAATAGTGACCTGTAGTTCCGCATAAGTTAACCTCAATGGGACACACATGTTGCGTTGCACCCACGCGCACTTGGATATAAATGGTTGAGATGGTCGCGACAACGGAGGCGGCGCGCCATGCGCACTTCATGCAAGAAGCCCTCAGCGAGGTGCAGACAAAGCTTCAGATAGACCACTCGGTTAGACGCCCGGATTTCAAATGACGTTGCTGTCGTGATCCTCAATAGGGCGAGCTCGCGCTGCAGCGCGGCGAAGTGCCCGTCGGCGCGGTGTTCGTGTACCAGGGTGAGATCATCGCACGGGCCGCGAACCGTGTCAACGAGCTCTATAATGTAAATGATGTCTAACCCACGCGCCCTCTATTGACCTCGGTCTAACGTGGTTATGGACATTGGGTTAGGCCACCAAGCACGCCGAGATTGTGGCCATCGAAGAGATCGCAGCCAAGTTCGGCGCCGACGCGCGCGACGTGCTCGCCCAGACGACGCTGTACGTGACGTGTGAGCCGTGCATCATGTGCGCGAGCGCGCTGTCGCAAGTGCGGATAGCCAAGTGCTACTTTGGGTGCCACAACGACCGCTTCGGCGGCTGCAGCTCCGTCTTAGACCTCCACGAGAAGCTGCCCAACAGCCAGCACTACCACGGGTTCCCGTGCGAGTCGGGGCTCATGAAGGACGAGGCTGTTGCGCTACTCAAGCGGTTCTATGAGCTGGACAACCCGAGAGGTGCGTGGTTGGGCTCTGTGCGATTTAGTCTACGGAATGTGCTCACGCTGGTTGGTGGTGGCGTGCCGATCAGTGGAAGACTCCAAGAAGCGCCGCAAGAAGCCTGGGCTATCCGACGACGCCCAAGAGACTGCATGAGTGGAAATTTCACGCTCCTTGGATTTTAGAGTTATTCATTTTTTGGGATAATCGAGACCGGTAATACGAGCAGGAATCCAACAGCAAAACAGTGCCGGTACAAAGCGAGCTGGATGACTACGTGTGCCCAGCAGACAAGCAATGGGCAAACGCATTTGAACATCAGGGGGTCTATACTTCTATTCTGTGCGATGACACTCCTGGGAATCTCACTTGGTATTGCTCATTTTCTTGATCGCGCTAGCGTACGGCGGGTTAATGGGCTTTTGCAGTGGCTCTTGGTGCACGTAGGCGCGCTTCTCGCCATTCACGCCATCGCCATTGGCAGCGTGTCGCTCGCCCTCATCCAGCGGGTACGACTGGTCAGCATCGTAGCCAAACACGTCACCGCTGCCCAGGAAGTAGACTTCATCGCAGGTGCCTCGGTCAACAGTCACGTCGCAAACCACTTCTACGAGGTCCTCGCCGACGCCGTCGTCGTCCGCATACTGGAGATCCAGCAGGGGCATGTCCATCGTCGGGGTGTACCCAGTGGGTAGACGAAAGTCCTGGCACACGACGAACGACTCGAAGCTCGAGTTGCGACTTGCCTTGGGCTTGGCGCATGTCACCTTGGCGAAAAAGCGGCGAAGTTGCGCGAACAAGAGCGACACTTCCTTGCCACGGAAGATCTTGGCCACAAACGTACCACCTTCTTCGAGGATGTGGAGACTGATGTTGAGCGCCGCGAGCACGAGCTGCGCCTGCAGGTACTCGTCGAGATCGTGGAGTCCGAGCACGTCGGGCGCGCCGTCGCTCACGACGACGTGGGCCTTTTTGCCGGCAAACGACGCGACGATCTCGTCAGCAGTCTGCTTGTGCGTGATATCGCCCTGCAGCTGGATCACGCCGTCGAGCGGCGCCATCTCCATGAGGTCCACGGCGATGATCTGGATCGGGTCGGCCCCGGGCGCGTCCTGCTCACTAGCGGCGCCCAGGCGCTCGGCGATCACCTGGCTCCAGCCGCCGGGTGCGGCGCACAGATCCACCACACGCTTGACGCCTGGATGGAGAGCCGTGCGTTAGCTATACAGTGATAGCGGAGGAACAGCAGAGAGTGGCGTTGGCCATACACACCATGGAGGAGCTGGAAGGTGTCGTCGAGCTGCAGCAGTTTGAACGCAGAGCGCGCGCGGTAGCCCTGCTCCTTGGCCTTGCGGTAGTAGATGTCCTAGTACAGTAGATGCAGACGGCGGTTACCATCCAGGGAGCGTGGTGATGGAGAGAGCGGGAGAGCCACGCACGCGCTTGTCCTTGGAGGTCTTGCCCATTTTCGTTTGGTTTTTTCGTGGCCATAACTTGACAAATAAACGCCCCCACGGAGGCACTAATGCATGCTATACAGTAAATCAGTGCAACTCTTGCACCACCATTCCGAACAGTGAGAGTGATGGTCTCTATTGTTTTGTGTCTTGGTTCTCTTCGCGCTGTGTCGCAGACACGTGGGAAGAGTGTTCTCCCACAAAGCGTTCCCCCCCCCCACATCGATCCCACAAATCCATAACGAACCGACCTCTATTCAGGCTGGCCAGCGACTCTTCGAGCCGTTGGACATTCCGATTCCCACCCATACTTTTCTAATTTATACCCTCTACATATCATTCATGCCACGTCGACTCATGAAGCTGATTTGTACATTGAAAACGAATACCCTTCCTGAAAGATACTCATCGTTTCTCTTGGCGTGGCGAACGTCCTGTATTCCAGGTACCTTCGGCGGCGCGATGTCATCTCCCACCGCTGCCCACATTCCGATCCACGGCACGAGACCAGCTTCCAGAGTCCTCGTCTCTTTATCTCTTCTCGTTCGACTCGGCGATCACTGCGCAGTATAATAGAGGCAACTCACCAGTCTCAACCTCTGCTCCCCTCCCCTGCCTCTACGCCCCGGTCGAGCTGCACCCATCCAGATGGACAGCACCGAGAACAACCAATCCTGGGAGGCGTCGGCGCCCGTCGACGACACGACCTCGCGGGACGCCGAGGAGCTCCGCCATCATTACGCGTCCGCGCCGGCGCCGCCCAGTCCGACCTGTACGCCGCCTGCGTCGCCCACGGCCACGCGCACCCGTGCCGCGCCCGACCCGCACGACATGCTCAACGCCTCGGTCGACTCGATGTGGGAGGCGCGCCGCAAGCGCGAGGAGGCCGAGCGCCTCGCCGAGCAAAAGCTCATCGACGCCGTGTGCGCGGCCTCGCTGCTCGAGTTTAACGAAAAGAACCGCGCGCTCGAGGCGTACGCGAGCGAGCTCGCGACCAAGTCGGTCGAGCGCGACGCCGAGCTCGAGCGGCTCCGGCAGCGGCGCGAGGCCGCCGAGCAAAAAAAGCGCGAGGCCATGCAAAAAGTCATCGAGGCCAAGGCCCGCGCCGCGCAGCTCAGCCAAAAAGTCAAAGACGCCGCCAAAAACTACGAAACGCTGGCCGCGGACCGCGTCGAGAAGGAGCGCGAGCGCGAGGAGATCCAGAAGCTGCACGAGCAGCAGCGCTCGATGCGCGAAGTCCAGCAGCGCAAAGAAGAGGCCATCCGGCGCCGCGAAGAGGCCGAGCGCAAGGCCCAGGAGGCCCGCGACAAGGCCGAGGCCATGCGGCGGCGCGCCATCGACGCCGCGCAGGTCGTGCGCGAAAAGTCGCGCAAGCAGATCGAGCTCGAGCTCTCGGCCGAGGAAGAAGCGCGGCAGCGCGGCGCGCAGCGGCGCATGCAGGAGCTCGAGCAGGACAAGCTCGCGGCCCGGGAGCGCAAAGAAATGGCCGCGCGCAAGGCCATGGAGGCCCAGCGCCGTGCCGAGGAGCTGCGGATCAAGGCCGAGCAGGCGCGGAGCGCGAGCGCCATGCGGCAGGCGTACCCATCCGCGGCGTGAGTGCATATTCCAATGACGTGGGGGGGGAAACACAGAGAATCTAAGATCTCAGCAGATAATCGATCAACGTTCATGTATGTGTCTATTGGGGATCTTTCGATTTTTTATTGCTTGCTTAGTGAAAGTATCACGAAAAGGTAAATAGGGCGTTGCAAGAGAAAATAATAAGGTAGTAGTAGATCGTGGGCACGAAATGGCGGGGTGCATCAAAGCGGCGTCGCGACGAGGTGCTCGAGCTCCTTCTCGAGGCACGACAAGTGCGTGGGCAGCGTGTCGTCATGGGGTTCCTCGGTGATCTTGCGCAGCGCCTCGCCGGCGCGCGTCACGTCACAAGCATCGCCATCGTAGCTGCCGCTCGTGCTAGCCGTCGTGTCCGAGCCATAGTCCATGATTGTACCGGGCATTGCGGCTCGCGACTTGGATCCACGCGGGGACGCGGCCGGCGAGACAGCCTTGGTACTTTCACTGATCCCGGCGCCGCGCTGGATCCACGGGTAGTCGAGGATGTCATCGACCGTGGGGCGCATGTGGGGGTCGTGCACGAGCAGCGTCTTGAGCAGGCCCTTGACCTCGTTGGACAGGTAGCTCGGGTACGCGATCCGGTTGCGGTGCACGTCCAGGCGTAGCTTGGCAAAGTTCGAGTCGTCGAACGGCGCACAACCCGTGAGCAGCGCAAAGATGAGGATGCCAATGCTCCAGACATCCGCGGGGCCGCCGTAAAAGCCCTGCTCGCGTGTGGTGGCGTTCAAGAACAGCACTTCCGGGCTGCAGTACAGCGGCGTACCGCAAATGGTCTTGAGTGTGTCGCCCGGCGCCACATACTCCGAGAGTCCAAAGTCGATGAGCTTGACGCGGAAATCCTTGGTCAGTAGGACACTAGAGACAGAAACAGAAAGACAAAAAAACATCAGTACACTGGCACCAGCCATCCATCAAAGGTCGGCAGAGACTCACTTTTCCAGCTTGAGGTCGCGGTGGTAAATATTGCGCTCGTGGCAGTACTGCAGCGCCTGGAGCAGCTGCGCAAACACTTTGGCCGCGTCCTGCTCGTTCATCTTGCCGTGCGTGAGCAAGTGCTCGAGCAGGTCGCCGCCGTCGACGAGCTCGTGGACGATGCAGATGCGGTGCGAGGTCTCGTAGGCACCGAGAAACTCGATAATGTTGGGGTGGCTCAGCGACTTGGAGAGCTCGAGCTCCGCGAGGATCTTCTGGAGCCGTCTCCGCACGCGGTGGACGGCCTTTTCCTTGACAAACTCGCCGTCCGCGACCATCGAGCGCCGCACTTCAATCATCGAGGCCTTGTCAAACACTTTGATCGCGACCTCGCGGCCCGTCGCCGTCTCCACGGCGCTGAACACCTTGGAGGTCGCGCCACTGCCGAGCAGGCGCCCAAACGTAAACTTGCGCTGGAGCTCCTGCTCCGAGATCTCGTCGCCCATGGCGCGGCGTAACTGCTCGTGGATCGACGGCTTTCGCCGAAGACGGTGTGCGGGTGACGGAGAGGGCGTCGACGGCGTCGACGTGGCGTCCGAGCAGCTGTGCGTGAGCTGCGCGCCGTCGCTGTCGCTGTCGCACTTGGCCAGCGCCTTGAGCGCGTGCGCACTCGCGCTCAGCCGCCGGTGGTCGATGGCAAACGGTAGCATCTCGATCGGATCCAGCGCCAACGGCATGGCGGCATATCCGCTCCGTTGGTGGAGCGCCGATAACATGGAAGTGGAGTGCGGAATTTGTGTGTTGTGATATTGTACGTATGGAACTCTGGATCCGCGGCGCGTTTCCCGGATTCCAAGGCGAATCTCCGGATGACGCGGTGGGATTTTTGTTCCGCAGACCGAGAAGAGTTGACGCCGACTTGCGCACGTTCCGGGAAATCCTCGAATGACGCCCAGTGACCCCAAGGAAAACGCCGTCGGCAGTTGTCTACTGTGTGTTGGGTGGGGAGATGCGCCGGTCCGATGGAAGCAACAGGCGACACACTCAGTGAGTGACGTCTCCAAAGCTTGAGTGTGCTTGCTTTTTCCGACTCGCCGGATAGACCAACCAACCACCGCCTTTGGTGGGGCAATCGATTCTGTTCCGCCCAAAATAAATGGCACCCTACCCCTCGTAGCTGCTTGCGTTGCAGTCCAGAGCTGGTGTCGTGCGGTTGCGGACCTAGACCTAAGCCCCCCGTCCAATCAGCGTGCTGGTTGGGTTGACATGTCGTGCGTAACCCTGTACTATCGCATATTGTACCTGTACATTATCATATCTGAGTCCCGTGGGAATTCTGTGATGTGGACACCTGTGAAGTGATTTGCGCGAATGCGAGGCGACAACGATGCGCATGAAAGGCAGGACGAAATGCATGGGTGGTGGGCACGAAGGGTACATGCCGGGCACAGGTGAAAGTTGGTCAAGGGCCCAGCGATCGCACCTTCCGCCATCTCTCGCACCCGGTGGCGTCAGCGGTCTTGCCAAAAGATGGCGAAACGGCTTCTCGTGAAAAGTTCCACACAGAGTTGGGTCGGTTTGGTCCAATCGTCAACCAGGTGGGATGCGCCAATATCCGAGAAAAAAAAGAAAGTGACTTGGAATTTGTATGTGGACGGCGTGTTGGCCCTCGAAGTGCCGTCTCTTGCCTGTTGCAGCCTGGGATATTCAAGGTCTCGTTGGTTATCACTTTCGTTTGCAGCTGCCACTGGCTTCTTCAAGCTCAACTGCTGGACCTGGGCCGACTTCGGTGGACGGACTAGATGGAGTCATCAGCTCACGGCTCTAAACCTTCAGACCAAGACACCACGTGTCGCGGCGACCGGTCGGCGCTCCACGACTTTTTGTCGACTGGTTCGATGGACCCGTCGAGCTGAACGGTCTCGCCGGACTAAACACCCTTCTCCCTCCCAG
>JAADVT010000681.1:0-17870 GCA_023335895.1 Pythium rishiriense
TCGCGCACGTTGCAACCGTTTCGACGACACCAACGTCGATCGTGACGAAACCTCTGAAGCCGACAATGCTTCAAATTGATGCCTTCACGGTGGATCAGGACGGATCTGAAGTCCTCGACGTTGATATCCGCGTGAATACGTCTGCGGTGTTTGAGGTTCGAGACGGGGATGCAGGAGTGCTGTTGGCCCCGTCGAATACGCAGGTTTCAATCGGTGGGGTGGCCTTGTATCGTTTCTCGACGAACTCGTATGCTTTCACGAGGTCGCTACAGATCACTCCACGCGCCAACTTTGTGGGTCTTTTCACAGTGTCCATCGATGTTACGACAACGGAGCTCCAAACGGGCGAGCAAAACGTTGCCCCGACCGTGATTACGACGGTGATGGTTGTCCCACTCGATCCTGAGATGCGAGCCATACCGTTTTTGCGCACAAGTCTGAGCGCATTCGTGCGCGTGCCTTTCGAGCGACAGGACAGCGCCCAAGAGCTAGAGTCACGAGATCGTCTCTACTTGTTTGTACCAAACCAGCAGCTCATATCGGATGTGTACGCTGGGTTGACTCGGTTGTCACAAGTCCAGACGAACTTTAGCGGATCCTCGGGGATGGCTGTGTATGGAGTTCCATACGCATCCCGCCATCGCATCGCTGTGCGTCCAGCCGACTCGTTTGTGGGGTTTATCCCACTCTATGTTATCGTGTCGACTGTCCCGTTTCAGTTTGCGTCGAATCGCAGCGCCTACCTTGGTGTTGGGGACGGCATCGCGGTGATGGATTTGACATTAATTGTTCAGGGCGAACAGCGAGCAGCAGATGTATTGCCCGCCTATCTGTCGATTGTAAACGATCACAGGGTATCGCTATCGGGAAGTCGGTTTTCGACGTACGTCCGATCCGTACAGCAGCAGTTCATGGGCTCAGGCAACAATAGCGGCGGAGGCATGTCGTTTGAGCTCTTGTTACCTCAAGCAGCGTCTGGGGCTGTGGTCAGTAACGTGACAATGCTAACGAGGACTATCTCACTCAACGGCACTAGGCGCAGATACTCACAGTACCAGACTCCAGTGCCACTTGAGCGACTAGCTCTTGGAGTCCAACGGTTGTCACGAACGGGCTATGGCGGCACACTTGTCTGTCGTGTGAATATCACGACGTCAAGTTTCGCACGTCAGCGGTACGCGTCGATGTGGACGAATGTAACCCATCGAGTGATCTCTCAGGCGGCACTGGCTCAGGCGAGTCCGCGCGATCTACAGCTGGGCTCGTCCAATCGAACTTTGTTTGTCAACGACGACCAGAACGTCACGTTTACTCTCGCAGCCGTGGGCTTCCAGGCCAACTTGGTTGACGTCGTGGAGTTGCGACTAGACGTCTCGACAGCAGCGATTGACGGTGTTCTTTTGGACCAGGCTGTGCTTGCTAACAGCTCCATTGCCAGTGCTGGGAACCGAACCCGCGTGAGTCTTCTATCTGCGAGCGCAAAGTCAGTGTTAAACCAGTCCACAGTAGCTGTTTTGCCTCGTCGGTTTGTATCCCAGAACTTCACGTTCTCGCTAAGGTCGGTCGCCGTGACGCGTATGTACGACGGCGACCTCGTTTCAAGTTCAAGCGCGTTGGGTGTTGATCGCTTCTTCGTTGTTGTGCGTCCAAAAGCGAACATACCGGAACTTCAGCTGAATGCTTCGTTGCTGACCACACTTGAAGACACATCAGCGTCGTTTACGATCCTCCAAGGATCTACCCCTGACCGAGACGGCTCGGAGGCTGTCGAAATAATGATTGTGTTCTCACCTGCTTCGATGTTTCGACAAGTGCAGATCAACGGAACCCTTGCAACGGTGACAACGACTCCAAATGGCACAAACACGAGTGGTGCGGTGACCATTCTCTCAAGAGACGCTCGCGCATTCATGACTTCCAGCACCGTCGTCACTCTTCTTCCGAGATTCAACTTCGCTGGACGGATTTCCGCAGACGTGATAATTACGACCATGGAGATGGCGACTGGAGAGATAGCGTCGACGAAAAAAGCTATCGCGCTAGACGTCACGAGCGTCGCTGATCCGCCGCTGTTGACTTTGGCGGTGACGGAGTGGTCTGTGAATCAAGCTGCGGTGACGGAGCTCAATCTCACAATGCTCAGTCTTGTCGACGACGATGGGTCGGAAACCATGTCTTTGCTTGTCCGCGACATGTCATCGACTCTCGCGCTCGACCGAGTCGAGACTGCTAATGGCACCGCGCTGCAGAAGCTAGTAGAATTGCCTGGAGCATTCTTGCTCAGTGTTGCGCCATCGTCACCCCTACGACTCCGTCTGACTATACTTGCCGCTCGCCATGGGCAAGTAGCACTGAACGTGTCAGCGATTTCGACGGAGCGAGACAGTGGCGAACAAGCCGTGACGACAAGAAGTGCCACGCTTACCGTGGTCCCCATTGCGGACGCACCACTTGTTACGACCGAAACGCTCACGCGCGGCCGTGTCGGTGACTGGGTTCGTGTGGGGATCACGAACGTGTCGCTTCCAGATACAACCAAAGCGAATGCGACTGTGTTGGTTGTCTACATCGTGATACCAAGCCGCACGGTGTCCGTTGCAGCTCGTGAGTTGCAGGTTGCATGGAACTCAACAGAGATAGCTGCACAATCTGTGCCAACGGTATCGCCATCGTCAGCGGTATACGTCGTACCAGCTGGCGCCTCACTGACGGATCTTGTGGTGCGGCCAGTTGGTATGATCAGTTCACTGAGTATGGACGTCGTGGCTGTAAGCACTATCGAGGCTTCCAAGACCACTCAACGAACGACGCGTGCGACTGCGCAGAGTTTTGCGGCCGTCACACTATCTGCTTCAACGTTCTCACTGCGAGAAGGCGTTGCTGGGTCGTTTAGCGTGAATCTTTTAAGTGCGCCCACAAACTCCATCACGATATCGTTCACAAGTTCACTCGCGTCGAAAGCGATCACGGTGCCCACGTCCATCACGTTCACGACTGGCGATTGGAACTTGACCCGTAACATACAGGTCCAAGCTGCGAACAACTTCGTCGAAGATAGCGACGCATCCGTCACGATCAATTCGACAATCATCACGAATGACACCGTGTACGCAACCGTGCCGATTAGCCAAATTGCGGTACAGGTACTCAACGATGACGTGTCTGGAGTGACGCTGTTCCAACGTGTCCAAACGACTGCACCAGCACTGGTGGTTGCAGAAGCTCGCGTGTTTTCCGATGTCTACTCACTCGTATTGACAGCGGAGCCAACCGCGGAGGTTGTGGTCACGATCGCGACTAATCTGGCTCAATTAGTTGTGGCACCAACTTCGCTTTCGTTCACCGCGGCAAATTGGAATGTTAGCCAAAGTGTGACTGTGTCTGCAGACGACAATTTCATTCGTGAAGGCGATCATTTCGGAGGTATCACTCATACCATCAGTACTAGTGATCGCTTGTATGCCGCGGTGAAGGTAACCACACTGCAAGTAAAGATCGTTGAGACCAAGGATACGACGCCACCACCCAAGTTGGTCTCTGCGAAGTTCGTAAACACGGCTGTCGGCCTGACCATCCAGTTCGACCGCGCTGTGAACCGGCAGAACGCGCTGCTCACCAGCAACCCGTTCGCGTGCAGCGTGCTGTTTGACCTCCCGGCAGCAACTGTGGCGACAAACTACTTCGGCGTATCGCCGTCGTGTTTATGGCAGTCCAACGACCAAGTGATCTCGTTTTTGTTTGGAGCGGGGGTTAACGCTGTGCCTGGCTCGAGTTTAACTTTGAAGGGAGGCGTCCTTAAATCCACGGCGGAGGCCGAGCTAGCGACCGCGGCGACCACGCTGACGATCTCGCTGCCAGACGTTGTGCCACAACCCGTGGCACTCGTAAATGGTGCGTCGTCACTGGGCGTATGTGACAGCCTCTTCCTTGATGGATCCAGCTCGTTAGGCTCCGGCGGTCGGACCATGACCTTCAGATGGATTCTGACCGATACGACAGCAGAGAATACGACTGCGCTTACGGCAATACTAGCACAGACAGCAGCTGCAAACAATGCGTCATTACAGATACCAGCCGCAAACCTTGAAGCCGATGCGACGTATAGCATTTTTCTCCAAGTGGAAAACTTTTTCGGGGCGAAAGCCAACTCGTCCACAATATCGGTCAAGAAGGCAGGTTTGCCGCTCCCGATTGTGGCAATACAAGGAGGGGCCAAGCAAGACGTGTACCGTGCACGCGAGCTTTCTATTGTAGCAACAGCAGACGCCCCCACGTGCTCGAGTGAGGCGGCAGCAGTATCATCGACGGCGTCTGTGGATATGAACTTCGCGTGGGTCCAAGTCAACGGAGATCTGACAGCGGCTCAGTTCAAGTCTACTTCACCGAATCCTCGCATGCTTCGGCTGCCTGCGCGAACTCTGACCGTCGGCGTCAAATACGTGTTCCAGATGGTCGTAGCAATGAAAAAGACGCCGAATGTCACGAATGCAGCAACTGTCGAAGTGACAGTGCTGTCCAGTGCGCTCTCTGCAAGCATTGCTGGAGGCGATCGGTCATACGGAGTGGAGCAAGACCTAGTTCTGGACGCATCAAAGTCACAAGACCCGGATGATCTACTGAACGCTGTGCCTATGAGCTACACGTGGATGTGCTTGATGCGAGCAGGAACCTCTGGGGCGTTTGATAAGCCGTGCAAGACCGCAACAGATGATGTACTGATCATGAACGCAACCGCCAAACCCACAATCGTGGCCAACATGTTGAATCCGAATATCTTCTACCAGTTCACGGTCACAGTCGCTAAGGATACGCGGTCGGCGAATTCGTCGGTCGTGATCTTTTTCCTTCCTGGCTCGCCACCGTCTGTGACGATCGAAGCGCTCGGCGTGAGCAAAGTGAACGTGAATGATAGAGTGGTCCTGAAAGGAGCCGTGGCATCCAAGTTGCCAATCAAGCGGACTGTTTGGTCTCTGCTCAGTGGCGATGGCTCGACAACAGCTGCCGGCATCTTTGCTGTCCCCGCAACGGATCGTCGCACGATGCTATTACGCGAAAACTCGCTCACCCCTGGCGTAGCCTACGTGTTCCAGCTCTTTGCAGAAGACACAGGTGGCTCAAATTCGACAGCGACTATATCCGTGACAGCGAATTCTCCGCCGACAAGTGGATCACTGACCGTGACGCCTACAAAAGGATACTCGCTGGATGACACGTTTACAATGCAAAGCACAAACTGGGTCGACGAGGATTTGCCGCTTCGATACACGTACAAGTACATCAAGGGCTCCGCTTTCTCGGGCGGCGCAGAGGTCACGCTTGGGTCAGCGTCACTTGATCCATTGTTCCGATCAATCTTCCCGATTGGTGGCGGCGACAACGCGACAATTACTCTTATCGCATACATCCAGGACGCGCTAGGCGCTGTCACGCGCGTGTATAAGGAGATCACGGTTGAGCAATACGTCGTGCCCGCCGCTGACCAGGCCGCGTACTTGGCCAACAAGACAGATGCCGTTCTAGCGAGTGCGTTGTCGGGAGACCCGTCGAAGGTACTAAACAGCATTAGCGCGCTCGGCGATCTCATCAACGGGGTAGATGAGACGACGCAAGTCGCTCCCACGCCGACACCAACAACCGCGAGTCCCGGTGCGACGCCGTCTCCAACGACTCAGGTTAAGCTCAAAAGCTGCCCCACGTCGAATTATATTCCGTGCGCTTCAAACGGGGAGTGTGTGCGCGAGCCAAAGAATTGCCCAGAGACCAATCTTGCCTGTACAACGTACTGCAAGTGTGCGGAAGGCTTCTACGGGGACAATTGCGCGCTGGATCAGGCTCAGTATGACGCCAAGCGTGCGGTGCTTGGCAGTTTGATCAGTGCGATGGTCACGTCGGGCAAAAGCGTCGACGTGACAGACGCCAATGTCGTCGAGCAACAGGCTTCAAGCATTGCAACGCTCACAAAGACAGCAACGATCTTGGATTCGAAGGCGCAAACGCAAGCGCTATCATTTGTCGACAATTTGATGTCCGCACCTGTGCTGTCGGGAGCTGCAAAGACCGCAGTCGGGAGCACTGTCTCCAATCTGTTGGAGATCGGGAGCACATCGGCCAAGTCCAAAAGCTCCACTAAGAGCCGTCGTCTCGAGGAGACCGCCGACACGGCCCACAGCACGAGCTCCGGGTCAAGCGGCTTCTGGCCATGGGTGGGGAGCTTCAGCGGCAGTGGATCATCGACAACTGAAGCAGGTTCAACTGCAGAGGGCACAAACCAAACGAACGGAAGCAGCACCACAAATTCGTCAGATCCGTATGCAGAAGACAAAGCACGACTCGCACAGCTCCAGGGCACAATCACCAAGCTTGAGAGCGCGTTGCTTGGTGCAGCTATCGAGGGCGAACCCCCCACAACACTTGTAACAAAGAATCTGAAGATCGTGGCGGCGAGAGACACGGCATCTCGGTTTGAAGGCACGCAGCTTTCAATGCCGGTGTCAGACGCCGAGCGTGCAGCGAATTACACTCCACCGTCGACGACGATTCCAAAAGGCTTTGGCGCGTTTATCAAGGCTGCCACACGGCGGCGGCGCCGACTGATGGCAGCGGCGACAGAAGACGAGACAGATGACGACCCAACCGTCGACATCCAATCGTCGCTCTTCACTAAGAACCCGTACAGTTTCACGGGCGAGGCGGTGAATTCGCCTGTGTTGAGTGTCAAGGTCCGTCAGTCAGTGGATGGCAAGTCCGAAGAGGTTCAGATTTCTGGTTTGGAGACGCCGTTCCGCATTATGATGCGAAACATCGAAGCAGTACCTCCCATGGCGACAAATGCGTCGCCTGCCACGAATGTGACCCCACAGGTGTACTTTTTCCACTGTGCGAACAACACCAAGTCAACTCAGTTCTTCAATTGCTCCGACGTCAACGAGATTGTGACTATCGCGTGTGACGGTCTCGACGAGTACGAAGGCAATGTGACGTGTCCGACCAAACAGACCACGCCGGCCTGCCGGTACTGGGATGCGACCAATAGCTCGTGGTCGTCGGAAGGTTGCAGTGCGGTGGGCACGACAGACGATGGTCTCTATACGATCTGCGAGTGCTCGCACCTCACTGATTTCTCAACACAGGTCGAGGCAGCACTTTCTCAGGTTTCGACCCACTTTAAGAAGGTGCTATCACACAAGGTTACAGCCGAAGATCTGAAGAAGAACATCGTTCTGCTGCTTGTCATGGGGGGTTTCTTCCTGCTCTACGTGGTTGCGTTTTTCTATGTGAGTCGGTGGGACCACCGCGACCGGCTGCTGAACTTGCGGCAGAAACGGATCTCCCTTCACGAGACAAAGCACGTCAAACTTGCGTCGTCGCCTATCTTCCAGGAACCGGAATACATGACTGCTGTCGGGTGGAAGGCGAAGGCGCGCGTGGTCGGAAGGAAATTCTGGGAGGGCATCAAGGACAACCACAAGCTCGTGTCGATCGCATTCAAGTTCGACGAGCACTTCACGCGCACTCAGCGACTGACGGTGATTTTCACGGTGATCATGAGCCAGATGTTCACCAACGCGTTGCTCTATCGGCTCCGACAGGGTGAAAAGACTATCGGATCGGCGTTTGTCGCCGGGATCGTGTCGTTCCTGTGCATGCTGCCCGTCACTGTCGCGTTCGTGCTCATGTTCAAGAAGGCGGGCCGCAAGCAGACGTACCTCGTTCGGTACCGAGTGGAGGATATCGAGGGAAATGTCGCCGAGGTCGAGACTGACGCGTACGGACAGCCCAAGCAGTACTCGCCGTTTGAGATTCTCTCGATGGATCTCGCGGCGATTGCCAACTGTGTCGAAGCCCGCAGTCTACAGGCCGTGGCACAGAAGATAAAGACGCAGGGCATCGACGGGCGGACGGCCCAAGTGTGCCGTGGCGTGTTTTTGGCTGTCTACAATCGCGACTTTGACGAGGATCCACCTGAGGCGGACGAAGGGGGTGACGCCAACGACCCGTTGAAGAGTGTGATCGTCAAGATCAAGGCACAGCTTCAGGAGCGGGCACTTCATGGCGATGCCGAGACGACCGTACAGGCTCGGAAGAGTATCATCGGTGAGCTGGCGCGGAAGCGTCACTCGAACGTCGCGGCTGGCGCGACACCAGCAAGAAGCGAAATGAGCCGCGTGAGCGTCTCGGGTGTCACGCTGACACCGGCCCCCGAAAAAACCGAAACCGAGCGTCGCGCACTCGCATTGAACCAGCTATTGCTCATGTTGGGCCAAGGCGGGGGCACCACGATGCTCGCTAACATGCTCCGCTTTGATCCGCTGATGGTATCCACAGTGACGGCCGACAAGATCCGAGCGATCTGTACGCGGTACTGCACATCGATCGACGACGAGGACGACGAGAACGACGAAGCCGACGACGATGATGAGCGTGGCGAACTGGACGAAGCCGCCGCGACCGCGGTGATGACGTTGCAGGACTGGCTGTCAAAGTGTAGCGAGTGCTACACAGCGCAGGAACACAACGCCCACGCGATCGCTGCCAAGGCCAAGGCCGAGCTGGAGCGCACAGAGATGCAGCTCAAGAAACTGCAGGCCGCGATCGGCTCGCAGTTTGAGAAGCGGCTGTCGGAGATCATCGCGTTTGCCGAGAATGTGGGCGAGACGGCCGCGAGCCAGAACGCGCGCATGGTCCAGCACACGGTCGAGACGGCCCAGGCCGCACGGCGTGCGACACGACTGCGCGCGCGGTCGTCCGTGGCCGGTGCCGCGAGCGACGCGCACCACCACGTGGATCGGCGTCTCACGGTGGCGATCAAGCAGCAAAAGAACGCCATCCTCACGGCCAACAAGCAACAGCTGCGCGAGCGCCGCAAGACCGTGAAAGAAGCGCAAAAGATCTTGTCGCAGGAGCGCAAAAAGATCGAGCAGGAGGCCCAAAAGGAGATGGCCAAGCTCGTCGCCGGGCTCCGCGGCGTCAGCAAGATGAAGCGCAAGCTGCAGCTGTACTTGGAGGCCCGCGAGAAGAAGCGGATCGAGGCCATGCCGCTCCACGAGCGCCAGATGTATCTGGTCGAGAAGCAGCGGCTCGAGAGCATCAAGAGCACGTCGCGGATGCTGTACAACGCGTTCCTGCGGCGCCAGCCGGCCAAGGTCGCCAAGCCGCTGTTCCCCGAGTGGGTCGTGTACGTGTCGTACGCGATCTGCTTGGCGTGGTGCGTCTGGTGTGCGTTTTTCGTGACGATGTTCGCGTTCGAGATCGGGCAGGTCGAGTCGCAGCTCTGGATCGGCTCGCTCGCCACGGGGCTCGCGATCACCCACGTGATCTCGGACCCGCTCAAGATCTTTTTCCGCATGGGCATCATGCCGCTCGTGGCCACGAGCGTGCTCGCCGACTCGGGCGTGTTCGGGGCCATCGACTCGAGCGCGCTCGCGATCGGCGCGATCGCGGCCGTGGGCACGGCCGGCGTCGCGCAGCTCGTGGCGCGGCGGAAAGAAGAGCACGCCGAGAGGCGGCGGCTCCGCAAGGGCAAGACCAAGAAGCTCGTGCCCGTCGCGGACACCTCGGACGAGAGCGCGCTGAGAGCCGAGGCGCGCGCCATCGCGGGCCGTGCCGACTCGGAGAGCGACGAGGAGAAGCCCCGTTCCCACGAGGACGACGGCCGCGACGACGAGCTGGCGGTCCCACACCAGTCCAAGCGGGGCAGCTTTACGAACCTCTGGACGGTCGACCCGACGGAAGCGTACGCGCAGCAACGCGCTGCGATCGAGACGGAGCTCCAGGCCGACGACGCGAGCCAGCACGACGACAAGACGGAGGACAAGGAGATCCCGACGCTCGAGCCCGTCCCGAGTGGGCTCGTACTACCCACGCTCGTGGTCACCAAGGGCCCGCCGGTGCAGTTGGCCAAGCCGCTCGGACCTCCGACGCTCGCGCAGCAAAGCACGGCCGTGCTCAAGGACAAGCCGTCGTCGGTCCTGTTTGGACCAAAGCTGTCGGCTCGCAAGCCACCCCCACGGGGGCCGCTCGCGGCGTCGCTCGCAGTGTCGCCGCCGACAAGGCCGAGCCCCGATCCCACGCATGACAACGACAACGACGACGACGACGACGCCAATGTCGAGCCGTGTGTGTGCGGCGAGCGCGTGCGCGACCTGGCGCGCCACCAGCGCGAGCTGTGCTCGCACCGGCTCGTCGAGTGCCGCGCCGGCTGCGGGCTGTTCATCCCGGCGCGGAGCCGCACGGGCCACGAACTGAGCCAGTGCCGGCTCGTCCTGTGTGCGTGCGGCAAGATGGTGCTGACCCAGTCGCTCGAGCTCCACCAGCAGCGCGAGTGCCGGCTCAAGCTCGTGGCCTGCCGGCTCGACGGCTGCGGCGCGACCATGGTCTCCCACGTGCGCGACCGCCACGAGCGCCACGAGTGTCCGCGCCGCGTCGTGGCCTGCGCGCGGTGCGGCGCCGTCAAGCACGCGGCCGACCTCGCGGCCCACGAGGCAGTCGAGTGCGACCTCCACCGCGCCAACGTGGCCGTCCAGTCGGCCGTCCACCGGGCCTACGCGGCGCCGCCGCGGCTCAACCAGGCCGCGATCCGCGGACCGCCGCGGCCGAGCGCCGTGCCCGGCGCGGTCGACGCCGAGAGCGAGGCCAGTGCCGCGGTCAAGCTTGAGCAGCTCCGCGAGAAAGTCCGCGCGCGGCGTCCGCCGGCGCTGGACACGAAGCCCCCGGCCCAGCCAGCAGTGGAGACCACGACCCAAGTGGTCACGCTCGCGCCGGCGTCGACGCTGCGCGGACCGCCGCTCGCGGCCGTGAGCCCCGTGGCCCCCAAGACGCTGCGCCCGATCCAGCCACCGGCGTACCCGCCTCCGACGGCAGCAACGCGCTCGCCACTGGCCACGACGCCACAGGCCACGACGCCACAGGTTGCCAGGCCGGCTCCGCGCCAGGCGCTGCGGCCGCCGGCGTTCCCGCCGCCCGCGAACATCGCGCCCGTGGACGTGAGCGACATGTCGCCGACGCGCCGCAAGATGCTGCTAGGCCCCAAGGCCCCGACGGCCGTCGAGGCAGTCGCGTCGCCCCGAGCCGACGAGGTCGCGGCCGCCGCCGCCGCCATAACGGAGACCGTCGCGGCGCCACTCGGATCGCCAGCACGGCAGGCGTTTGGCAGTCTGCGTGGACCCCTGCCCGGACCACCGCTCCCGGCGGTGGCGAGCCTCGAGTCGGAAAGCGACGTCCAGGACATCAGCAACCTCGTGTTCGAGTCGTCGCCCAAGGCGCAGACTCGCGCAGCCCGACGAGACGGAAGCGAGGCCGCGGTCTCGCGGAAGCGGTCCCCCCAGAAGAAGTACGAGTTCTGAGCGACGAGCCATACACTACTAGGGCCGCACCAACCCGAGATGGCTCGGTGCATACATATATACAATGCTTGCATGATGATCACGTTCGGTGCTTGTTAGTGTCTATTCCATACACGGATAGGCGACCGGCAGCGACCGTGGCAACGCCCGCTTTACGACCCAAAGGCCTCGTCGGCCTCCTCGATCTTCTTGAACTCGTAGTTACCGCGGCCGTCAAACTGGTATTTGAAAAAAAAAAACTCGAGGTCAGACAGAGATAGATCACCAGGGAAGGAGGAGGGAGGGTACGTACGCGGAGCACGTATTCGTGGTAGGCCCAGAGCGACTTGCGGTGCGAGACCGTGAAGAGCGTGATGTTTTGCTCGCGGCAGTGGCTGTACATGGCGCCCTCGACGTCGACGCTCACGGCCGAGGTACACTCGTCGAGGATCGCAAACTGGGGCTTGTGGTAGAAAAGCCGCGCCATCGCGACGCGCTGCTTCTCGCCGCCCGACAGCACGTCGGCCCAGTCGTGGACCACGTCCCAGCCGCCCTCGCGGTCCACGAGGTAGCCGAGCTGGACCTTTTCGAGAAAGCCCATGAGGTCCGCGTCCGTGCGGCCCGACTGCTGCATCTCGCTGAGCGAGTGCGGGTAGATGATCTGGTCGCGCAGGCTGCCGAGCGTGAGGTAGGGCCGCTGCGGGATGTAGAAGAGCCCGTTGCGCTCGGGCTTGGTGAGCGTGCCGCCGAAAATGGGCCAGAGCTCGCCGAGAATACGAAACAGCGACGACTTGCCGCAGCCGTTCGGGCCGGCGACCACGACGTTCATGCCCGACTCGACGCGCACGTCGAGCGACTTGACGAGCACGTCGCCGTTGGGCGTCACGAGCGGCACATTCTGGAACTGGATCACGTGGTCAGCGTACAGCAGCTTGCCCTTGCCCGGGTACAGCTCGAGCGCGTCGGCCGAGGTCTTCTTGGCGCTGTCGTCGTCGTCGTCGTCGCCGCCGCTCTGCTTGACCATCGTGCGCTGGTACTTGCCCTGCTCGAGGTCCGTGAGCACGTCGATCATCTCGGTCACGCGCGCCGTGAAGCCGGCGAGCCGCGTGAGCTCGCGGCCCGAGAGCACGAGACGGCCCATGGCCTCCGAGAGCTTGATGAGCATCTTGCCCGAGCGGAAGTAGTCCTCCATGCGCTCGGCGTAGGTCGAGTTGAGGTGGCGCGGGTGCGTCTTGTCGAGGAAGGGCTTGGAGACCACGAGGAAGCCGACGACCGTGGCAAAGTACTTGGCCACAATGTTGTCGATGACGCTGACCGAGAAGCGGAACTGCTGCGACTGGCGCACGAGCGAGATGAGGTTGGTGAACGACTGGTCGATGATCCGCTTCTCGCGGACGTTGCCGTTGTAGAACGCGATCTCCTCGCTGTGCGTGATGAGCCGCGAGTTCATGAAGCGGAAGTTGCCCTCCATTTTTTGCTCGGCGATCGTAAAGCGGCCCGTGGGCTGGCGCAGCCACGTGAGGAACATGCCCGAAAAGACCAAGTACCCGAGCATGGTCGCCGGGCCTTGGAACCCGATCGACGACGTGAGCTTGACGGCGTAGATGCCAATGTCGAGCAGCGGCTTGGACACGTTCGAGTACAGGTCCGAGACCGAGTTGGAGAAGCGCTCGACGTCGACCGTGAGGAGCTGGTCGGCGTTCGAGATGCGGTTGTCGAGGTTCGAGACCTTGTAGTACGTAAAGCCCTTGAGATAGAGCCCGTAGAGATGGTGCGTGAGCCGCGCGCGGAAGCGCAGCGTGAGCTCGGTCTGGCCGTACTTGAGCAGGCAGTTGACGCACGAGACCGGGAGCATGAGCAGGAAGAACCGGCGCAAGTGGTGGAGAAAGCCCTCGGTCGACTGCGAGATACTATAGAGTTTGTGTGGAGGTTAGGAAAAGCCGCGTGGTTTGTGGAATTTTAGGAAATGGCACCGTACATGGCACGCTCGATCGACGTGATGATCTGGAGGAGTTGGATGTCGAACGACGTGCGCGCCGCGAGCAGGCCCGCGACCAGCACGGCGTAGCCCACCTCGGGCGTGAACACGCCTGGCACGATGACCTTGAAGAGCCGCATGAAGCGGTCCATGAATTCCTGGAGGGATGGCACCACCACGGGTTAGTTCCTGGAATGCCAGCGACTGCCACGCGGCGTGAAAAAAAAAAAAAAACGCACCTTGTTCACGGCGACCTTTTGCTTGTTGCCTTGCTTCTTGGTCATGAACTGCGACTCGGCGCGGAGCGCGGCGCTCGCCTTCTTCTGGCCATGCTCGCGGATCGCCAGCGCCAGCGCGACCTGTGCCAGCAAGACAGGGTTAGATCGTGCCATGGCACCACGACCACCACGTGGCACCATACCAGCGACGCCGTGGACACGAGCCCGGAGACGGCGTGGGACTTGGAGAGCACGGTCATGGCGCTACTCTCGTCGGCTTCTGCGTGACGCGGTGGATTCCCGACTAGGACGTCGACGCTTGTGGGGGAGGGGTCCAACGTCAGCGGCAGTCCGGCAGTGCCAGGAACGAGCCACCAGCCGCGTTCTTCAACGCCCGCAGGCCGTTGTATTGCATCAACAGTTTGCGGAGGAGGAGACCTGTACCCCAAACACGGTACATGGTACCACCCACAATTCTGGTCCGAGATCACCCTAGAATAGGACACTAAACCAGTGCTGCTCGAGTTTTCGTCGTTCTGGTGACCTGAACATGCCACGCTAGAATGGAAATGCTGTGACCAGGAAGCGACGATGAAGATTGGAGAGCGTGGGATGAATCCAGTAGCAACATGTGGACATCACGGTGGACACTACTTCAGGGATGATAGTGATAAGCGGACAAGCTCACATTGATACAGTCTTACAAATACTAGTGGAAAAACGGGAACTCGTTTCTGTGTGGGCGACCAAGCCGACACTCTAGCTGAGCAACGACAGAAGCGGAAGGCAGGCCGACGAGGTGTTGAGCTCGATGGACTTGAGGCCGTCGGTGTACGGCACGCTCATGTTGAGCTTGGCGAGCGCCTCGTCGAGCAGCACGGCCTGCGTCACGGCGTACGGGTTGTTGCCCGTGATGTAGAACTGGGCCTTGTTCTTGACGATGCCCTTGAGCAGCGCGGAGAGCGCCTTGAGCGGGCCGTCCGTGCGCTTGACCGTGAGCAGGAACTGCTTCGGGATCGAGCCACGCGGGATACCGATCGGACCGTCGGTCGAGATGGCCTGGCCGAGGTAGTCCTGGTCGGCGTACACGCTCATGTTGAGCACGCCAATGCCGTTGAGACCAATGTCCGAGTCGTTGTCGAGCGTGATGTTGGTGAGCATCTGGTACTCCTCGTCGTCACACTTGGGGATCGAGATGTGTGTGATCTTGGAGATCGGGTCGCTGAACTGGTTCAGGCCCTTGACCGCGACCTCGCGCTCGAGCTTGAGCCCGCCGTACGACAGCCCCATGGCGTGGATCTTGACCTTGGCCGAGACGTCGACCTTGAGCGTCTCCTCGAGCACGACGGCCTTGCTGACGTCACGGAACGCGGCCTGGTCCACAACCTCCGAGGTGCCCTTGATGACCAGGTCAAACTCGTACTTGCCCTTCTTGAGCTTGGTCTCCGGGAGCGTGACGACGCCAAAGGCCTTGCCGTTGTACGAGAGCGTGGCCGTGGTCTCGTCCATCGTGGCCTCGGCCATGGCATCCGACGTCACGTGGACGCTCATCTCGACGCCAATCTCGTTCGAGCTACGGTCGCCCGACATCTTGAGCAGGTCGAGGTGGTTGACCTTGAGCTCGACCTTGTCGACCTGCTTCTGGAAGATCGACGGCGCGACCGCGAGGAACAGAATGAGCAGCACGACGCCGAGCACGACGACGATCGAGCCCACGAGCGCGAGGATCCACTGCTTCTTGGTCAGCGACCAGAAGAAAAACTTCTTGCGGCGCGGACCCGAGCTCTCGTCAAACTTGTCGTTGAGCGGAGCGCCGACGGCCACGGCCTTCTCGACGTCCTCGCCACGGTGGTACGAGCTGTCGACCTTGGGGGTCACAGCCACATTCGCTGCGTGGTCGGCCATGGTGATCTTGGAGCGGAGCGGAGAAGAGGGGAGGGGACGAGTTGGAACGCTCGTTGGGTGTCCGGGGGCTGGCAAGTCGGCAAGTGAGCTTTTCGTCGGGACGGTGATGGCACACTCGCGGCGTTGTTGGCCACGACCACTCGCAGAGGTCCTCCTCCGCTGGGGGAGAAGGGGGACGGGCCCCTCTCCTCCCTGACCTTTTCGCCAGACCCAGACCTTGCTGATCGGCGAGGAACAACGGAGGAGAGGAGCGGAGGGATAGATCGAGAGAGGGAGAGGGGACGAGAAGGAAACGCGAGCACGAAGGAGGAGCAAGTGAAGTGTGGGAATGTGCGTGGACTGTATGTAACACACCAATGCGTGCAAGAGCCAGGGCCAGAGCTTCACGCCCCGCCGACATGCCAAGGTTTTTCCCAACGAACACGCTGGCGCTGTGGGGGAAGAATGTGGCAGCTCGACATAAAACCTCATTGGGCAGCTGACCGGTGTTGCGTGAGAGCAGCGCCCGGCCAGGCGGCCAGCCTTTCTCACACCGCAAGACGCGAAGAAAGAACACTGGCGGTGATGACCACTCCATTGACAAGGTCAATCATCCAATCTCCAAACCAGACTGAATATGGATCCAAGTATATAAATCACGGTAGGTAAGAGAGGTCAACTCTGGAAATTCCGTCTCATTTACCTTCTTTTGGAATTATGGTCGATCAGGCCGTTTCGGCAGGATTATCCACTTGGTCCGAACAAGCCATAGACCCACAACCCTAGCATTCTGGGACCCCAGATGTTGAGAGTCGCAGTCGTCGGGTGGGCTTTTCCACTCAGATCCGAGAGTCGTGGTGGAAAATGTTCCGAGATTTTTGGTTCTGTCTGGATGAATCATTCTACGTGTACTATGGTACTAGAGCACCGGCAATGCCGGTGCGAATTCGCAGGTTTTTGTGCTTTAATCGGCAGATTGTTCTCTCTCTCTCCCCCTCTGGTTTGGAGTGCTGGCAGGAGAACAAAAAACGCTATGTGTGTGCACCGCTGGCTTTCTGCGCTGGCAGCCTCCGTGGCACTTGCGGTCCCGTGGCAGTCAAACCAGTGGCCGCGGGCAGATCTTCCCTTTGGCTGGCGGACGAATGCGTGCCACTGGCACTGCCAGCCACTTCCTGGCATGTCAGAGGTGCCAAGAGCGTCTTCCTGCTTTCGCCTTTCGGCTGATTGCTCACAATCTGAAGGGGCCTGTGTAATGCCAGAGACCACCCATCCACAGGCTCGTGTCTGCCATGGCAAAGTTGAACGCGTTGGGCAGGGTTCGCTCAGAAATGGTGGCAGCCACCACATCCACAAGTCGTGGACCGGAACGGAGACCTTGTTGGCTCTACGGTACGGTGGATTGTAGCCGCCGACGAAGTTTGGAACCCTGTTCGAAAAAAAAAAAACGTTCCTTCCAGCCCATGGACCCAGCCGTGGATGTGTCGCGGGGATCTAGTCGATGGATCCAGTGACGAGAGGAGCCCATCGGCGCTGAGTGGCGCGGTCGACAAGAGGCTCGTCATGTGTGGGTTTCCCAACACCCCAAAATCGTCGAAGGCTCCGAACTCTTGCGCGACCTTCAGACTCGATTCCCGTTGTACCCGGAGACAGTCGCCGACCGCCAGTGTACTACATGGTACATCATCGCTGTCTCTAAGGGTGTACTCACGCAGTATTCGCATCTAGAGTCACTGTGCAATGTCACAATAGAATCCGCTCATATATCGGTCTAAAACCGGTTTTTCGCTGCGGTGGTTTCGCTGGATTCATGATTTTTTTGTCCAATCAGATCATGAATTCATGGTAGTCTCTGGTTTCAGACTGCCGCAGAACCGGATGAATCCATGGCAGTGCTTTTTTTTTTCTATTCAAGACTATCGATGACAAGATCCATGACGATGCGCAGATCGACACGAGCTGTTGGTCTCACGCCAGGTGGAAGAGCTGCATTCGGGGGAATCGATAATATTCGGCGCATGTCGAAGGTGACATTGACAGCAGCACCAGCAGCTGCGGGTCGAAATGTTCCGCTCGCTGTTGGTCTAATGGTTGGATGTGGTCGGGTCGTACTGTCATAGAGAGCATATCGAATCTGAGTACCAGGGGCACTGATTTTCAATAGCAGCACATACTGGATTCCAGCATAACCGCACCACCATCTGGCAGCAGCTTTCAGACTTGCCCAAGATTGAGATCTTCCAACCTCCACTGCCAGCGTCACCCAATCGGTAACGGTGCGAGGTGCCGGTGCCGGTGTTCGGTTGATCGTAGTTCTCTTTGGGCCAAATGTCGCATCAGCCTCCTTGTTCGGGTTGGCAGCTCTTCTCGCGGTCATCGAGCGGCGACTTGCAACCTCGAGATCATTTCCTGATGCACGATTGAACATTTTCTCGAAAGATGCCGCAGTGCTTTCATGCACTGTCGTTGGAA
>JAADVT010000682.1:0-17832 GCA_023335895.1 Pythium rishiriense
ATCTCAGATTCTGAGAGACACAGAGTACGCCAGGAGCGGATAGTAAGATGGTACGTACGTAGACGATGTTGTTGGTCAGCAGGCCCCACGGCTCCTTGAAGCGGCCGCCGTAGCGCGCGAGCAGCTCGGCCTGAAGGAGACACAGACGAGATTGGGCGCGGTGGTAGTATCGTACAGGTCTCCGTCTTCCAACAAGCCCAGGCGTTTTTACCTGGTAGTCGTAGAGACGGTAGAGGTTCTGGTAGAACGCCGGTGCGAGCCCGAGCAGTACGTGGCCCTTTGGGCCGGGCAGCGACTTGTCGAGGCGCTTGCTGATGCGCATTTTTGTGCGGACAGACTTGCCGACTTGCACGGCCACGAGCGAGACTGCGACCGCGAGCGCCACCGCAAGCGCGTGGGTCCAGCGTGCCGGAGCCAACGGTGGGGCGAGCACGAGCATGGGGAGAAAGGTCCTCGCGTCGGGGTGGCCAAAATGGTGAATGGCATCGTCAGGTTCCGGGACATTGGACAAAGCTGGTGGTGAACGGAGTTGCCGTGTGTTGATTAGTCAGGGTGGCCCATGACTCATCGCACGGGCAGCGTGTCAATGACAGTCATGGGCTGTGGGACCGACGCGAGCAGTCGGGTGCATAGCCTGCGCGAGATCGTGATAACGATGGTCTCACCTACCCACCTGTGGTCATCATCATAAACGCCCCTCGGCGTGTGATTGGTCCCGGGAAGGCTTTTTGTAGAGAGTCTCTACTAGAGACCAGTTCGAGGAGCAAAGACCATAAAGCGAGGACGATCGCGTGCGCGAGTGTTTACGAAGGACGGGAAACCCATCGAGTGCGGGCTTCCTTCCATCGCGTGGTGACGACGATAATATCGAATATTATTCAGGTTGTGTTTCTAACAGTTGTGTTACAGTTACGTGCGCAGAGAGATATCTGAAACGAGTCAGCACTTCAAGCAGTTCAGGCCAGGTCCTCAAGTGTTGTGGGGAGAGGGGGACGTGGGTTCAGTCCCACGTCACAAATTAATTGAGGCATGGGGTGGTCGAGCGCGTGCCAACTTGGCGTGAGGGATCTCCCACCCGTACACTTGCCTCTGCTCTCAATTCCAGAAAAGCAAATGACGCACACAGGAAATCACGAGCTTCGCCGCCGCCTCGGACGTGATTGGTCGGCGGGATCCACTTGGGGGCGAGAACCGACCAGCGGCCCACAGCCACTAAGGATCAATTCCGTCGTCGGCCTCTCATTGCTACGGCTAGAGCAAGAGGGGATGCAGCGCGACACGGAGGATAACGGGCGATGAAGCTCCTCTCTCATTCTCCAATCTTCCTCGCACCGCCGGAACCCTTCCTCGCGTCTGCAGGCCCTCTCGTCACCACCAGCCAGTCCACGTCGTCACCATGGGAGCAGCTGATCCGCACGTCGTCGCCGTGGCCTTTGCGCTCTCGTTCGCCGCTGGCTTCGCTACGGTGCTGGGTGGTATGGTCGTCTTCAGCAAGCGGCTTGTACACGTGGCCAACCCGCTCAGCCTTGCGATCGCGCTCAGCCTCTCGGGTGGCGTCATGATCTTTATTTCGCTCGTCGAGATCTTTGGCAAGTCGGTCGATCTCATCACACAGGGTATCAAGACTGCGGACATGTCAGAGGACACCGCCGCCGGCCATGGATGGCTACTCGCCACCGCGTGCTTTGCTGGTGGCATCTTGCTCATCTACGGGATCGATGCGCTCGTCCACAAGATCTCGCCCGACACCATCGACGCCATGGAGGTCGAGAACCTCGGTGACCTTCGCAAGTCCATGGAGCGCTACGAACAGGAGGTCGACAATGACCGTGCTAGCAAAGCGATCGTGTTCCTCGAGGCACAGGGCACGCCAGAGACAACTGGACAGAGCGCCAAGGTTCTCGAGCAGTCCCGCCAGCAGCTCGTGCGGATGGGACTGCTGAGCGCACTCGCTCTTGGCATCCACAACATTCCCGAGGGGATTGCTACCTACGTCGGGGCACTCCACGACTCGTCGGTCGGCTTCTCGCTGGCCGTGGGCATCGGCCTCCACAATATCCCCGAAGGAATCGCGGTCGCCGCGCCGATCTATTTCGCCACTGGGTCCCGTTGGAAGGGCATCATGTGGTGCGCGATCTCGGCCGTCGCCGAGCCGTTCGGTGGGTTCCTCGCCTGGGCAGTCGTGGGTGACGGCATGGATCCACTCTCGGAAGGCGTCCTGTTTGGTCTCGTGTGCGGCATCATGGTCTGCATCTGCGTCAAGGAGCTTTGGCCCACGGCCCACAAGTTCGCGAACGGCAAGACCCACTACGTCACGCTTGGCACGTTTGCCGGTATGTTCATCATGGTCACGAGCCTCATCCTCTTCGCCTACGCCGGCGTGTAGAACGGCTCAGTTTATTGGACTCGGCCGGCTCACTCAACTCTTTTTCGGAACCCAATAGCCTCGACTTGAAGTTGATTACGTTAATTAGCTTAGCCTCACGTTACAGCTGTTTCTACCTCTACGTAATCAATATAACCATTTATGATTGGTGGATCGTTACCCATTATCCACCAATCCGAACCTTTGAGATCCAGGAGCTCCAATCGGGAAAGTGCACACACACGACGCTTGATGCCCACAGAAGAGAAGAAGAAGACGGGAGAACGATCCTTTCGTCACTTCTCGTTCCTGGCGTTTGCCGTCACTGAGTGTCGCCATGGCTCCGCGTGTTCTCCGTCTGCTCGCCGTGGCGCTGAGCATCGTCTCGGTCGCGTGCGTCGCGGCGCGCGGACCGATCATCGGGATCGTGTCGCACCCGATCGCCAAGCACGGCGAGTACATCTCGGCGTCGTACGTCAAGTGGGTCGAGATGGGCGGCGGCCGCGTCGTGCCCATCCCGTACAACGCGCCCAAGGACTACCTGCGCTCGCTCGTGCCGCAGCTCAACGGCGTCCTGTTCATGGGCGGCGCGGCCGACGTCAACGACGCGCACCGCTACATCTACGACCTCGCGATCGAGCTCAACGACAACGGCACGTACTACCCCGTGTGGGGCACGTGTCTGGGCTTTGAGTGGCTCGTGCAGATCACGGCCCAGGATTTCAACGCCCTCGACAGCGGACTCGACTCGGAGAATATCACGCTCCCGCTCAACTTCACGGCAGCCGCGCGCCAGAGCAAGCTGTTCAAGGCCATGGATGACCAGACGTTCCAGTGGCTTGCCGAGAAGCCCATCACGATGAACAACCACCACCAGGGGATTACGTCGCGCAAGTTCCAGACCATCGACAAGCTCACGCAGTTTTACGACGTCCTCTCGACCAACTTGGACCGCCAGGGCGTCGAGTTCATCTCGGCCTTTGAGTCCAAGAAGTACCCGATCTATGCGGTCCAGTTCCACCCGGAGAAGAACAGCTTCGAGTACGGTGAATACGCGGACGGCTCGCCGTACGAAGTGATTGACCACTCGTACGAGGCGATCTTTGCGAGCCAGTACTTTGCCAACTTTTTCATCAACGAGGCCCGCAAGAACGATCTCCATTTCGACGATATCAAGACCCAGAAGAAGGCGCTGATCTACAACTACAAGACCTCGACCTTCACGGATCCGGGCTTTGTCGAGTCGTACCTCTTCAAGCACCACGCGCCCAAGAACTACTGGGTCGTGGAGTAAGGTAGCTCAAAAAATCAACCGTAGATCTGCACGACGAAAAGTGTGGCGGTCGTGGGCGCTTGGAGCGTGATATCGTTCTCCCCTTTGGGTAATGGCACGGCCGAGCCTGCGTGCAGTTGGATTGCCTCGCTCTTCTTTTCTTTATCGTGGCCACTCGGGCTGTTGGTTCGGAGAAACAGGTCGCAATCACTGAGCGCAACGAGCACGGCTTCTGTTGTCGTTCTCACATACGCAGTGGAGCCGTTGTTCACTTCCAACCGATCGACGCGACTGCGAGAGTCGCGATACACACACACACCATCAAAGATACAGTCTTCCTCGTCCTTCACGTGGTCTGTGGCAGGAACCGCCTGCTGGATCTCGACGCCGACTAGCACGACGCGGTCGTCCTTGGTCGTCGCGCGATGGATCAGCGGCTCGGCCGAGTGGTCGCGGCACATCACGTGGCCCCGAGCGAGCCGCAAGGGCACGGGCTCACCTCCGTACTTGTGTTCCAGGACGTCCACGTCGGTGATACACAAGTACACCGTGTAGCGCCGGTGTTCGTGCCAGAGGCAGGTCGAGTGCGCGGGGAAATCGGCACGCAGTACGCGCAGCGTCGCCGTGCGCCAGAGCTCGTGGTGCATCGGCTCGTCCGCGACGGCGACCACCACGTCGCGCGTTGCGTCCACAGCGTCCATCGTGTGCGCTGGGCAGGAGGATGGGTGAATGTGCATACAGGACGAATGAATGGTCTCACCAAAGTGACACGTCACAAAACCACTTCGACATCAAGTTCATGTTTGTAAAAGCTGGTTTAGTTTAGAAGACCTCGGTGAGAATAAAGTCGGCGATGCCCTCGTCGGTCCACTCGACGCCCTGGAGGCTGAACGCGCCGGGCGCGAGCTGCACGTCGTCGCCCGCGACGAGCTGGCGCGTGGGCGGCGCGTGCTGATCGTCATCGTCGTTGCTACTCGCGCTGACGAGTGTGACAGTGGCGTCGTGGACGGCGACCAGAACGGCGAGCGTGGGCAGCGCGAGCTCGACACCGTTAAAGCCGTCGACGCCGCGTAGCAGCGTGATGCGGTGGACGCGGCACCGCTCGTCCTCGTGGATGGGCACGACGCATCGGTGGGTCTGATGCGGTGGGAGCGCCGCGCCCTCGGCGAGCCGGCGCGTGTCGCGGACGAGCTCCACTTCGATGATGCGCATGGGCTCGTCGTCCGTTTCCACGACGTGCGTGAGCCGGTCTTTGGTGTGGTCGCGGCAGAACACGTCGCCGCGTTGTTTCGTCAGCGCTTGGCCTGCCTGCTGGGACGAGGATTGTTCGACCGCGTGGATCGGAGTGATCGCAATGTACACGCCGTAGTGGACGTGCTGGTGCCAGAGCGAGGTCGTGTGCGGCGGGAACTGCACGTCCACGAGCCGCACGTCCGCTGTCTTCCAGCGCGCCACGTGGAGCGGCTCGTCGTCGACGGGGACGACGTCGTTCCGCGAAGGCTTGGCGAGACCACTCGACAGGGCCGATGGCGATGAGGTAGAAGCTGACTGGAGCGGTGGCGTCATGGTGAGGTGGTGATGCTGCCGCTGAGAATCGATAAGTGAGCCTAGTACGGTGGCTTTGGAGGCCCATTTCCAAGCAGCCACATGTCGCAGATACAGAAACCAGTTGCACCCTGTGTAACTGAGATATCTCCCAACACAGGTCGGTACGGGATCACAGATAATCGAGTGACTCCAGGATGCCTCATGTTCTGGGCGGTTCTAAAAACGGAGACAACATGCCTCTGGTCGTCGCCTTCCTGTTCGCGCCCGTCGACTGATCACACGCGACTCCCTGCCTCCCCCCCCGAGCAGAGACCGAGTGTCCCAGCCTCCGGCGTCCCCCACGGAAAGAGACGCTCCGCTAGCGGTCCGTTGCGATGCCCGAGGCCGTGTCCCACGGCCGCAACGCGCCCTCCCAGCGCGAGGGCGGCGCGCCCATCAAGCCCAACACCCACGCGCACCACCACGGCGACGACCACAAGCAGGAACACCTCGGACTCGACGCCATCTCGCAGGTCTTTTGTCCGTGGCGACACAAAGGCACCAAGTATGACCAGCACAAGACCGGCGGCAAGGTCACGCTGTGGCAGATTCTCCGACTGGTGCGTCGGCTCGTGATCTTTGCGGCCGCGCTCGTGTACATCTCGCGGTGCATCCAGTCCACGGTCTCGACCGTGCGCGTGCTGCGGTCGACGCCGCTGCCGCAGGTCGAGATGGGCGTCCACACGTCGCCCCTCATCGCCCAGTGGGCGGGCACGTCGACCATCCGGACGAGCCCGCTCGTATCGCTCGCGCTCAAGAACTCGACGGCGCCCATCAACGGGACGCTCTACTTGGACAGTGCGATCACTGTGTCCACGTCCGGGTGTGGGGGCGTGCCTGCGTTCAACGCGATCATGTACGGCAACACGTTCTTGCGCACGATCGCAACGGGACTCATTACACAGACGGCGTACAACATCACACTACTCGCACCCGTCGAGCTAGTCGTGCCCGTTGTGGACTGCCAGTTCACCGGAATCATGCTGGGCGCCCAATCTGTGCTGCGCGTCCACTATCTCGTGCGCCACAAGAACTACACGGACGACGTCTCGTTGCTCACGTTCTCGATGGCCACTCAGGACTACTCCATCCCGAAGCAAAAACAAAAGGGACCCGCGGGGGTCGGCACGCTTGAGATCATCAAGGATATGGCCATGACGACGCCCGTGAAGCACTACTACATCGTCGCACAGAGCTATCCATACGCGACGCTCAAATTCCAAGTGTACTCGATGATAGGTCTCACAAGCGACCACGAGTGGCGCCTTGTCAGCATCCCGTCGAGCCCCCTGCTGGAAACCCCTAAAGAAGTCGTCACGGCGACCCGCACGGGCATGTACATCAACGTCGAGACCGAGCAGTCCAACTACCGCAACAGCCACCCGACACCGGATGACACCCCGCAGCTTGTGCTATCTCGCTGGAGGTGGCAAGGCGGTACCGTGCTGCGAGACTCATGGGGATGGGTACACTGCGTACACGCGCTGTTCGCGCTGGATGCGCTCATCAGCATGGTCGTGTTGTTCATGGTGATCTACCGCAACTTGGTACTGGGCAAGATCTGGGTCGGCGACGCGTTCGTGTCCGTGTCCAACACGCTCATGTATCGCAGTGTGATCATTCTCCTCACGTGGGTGGTGAATGATGGGTGGTCACTCATGGAGTTTTGCTACACCAATGCCAACACCATGTCGGGATACGATGCGTACTACAGCGAACCTGCAATCATTCGTGCAGATCTCCTCACGCTGTTCCTCGGCTTGTCGAGCGTTGTGGGCTTCGTCTTCCGGGAGCGCGTGGACCCTGCGTTGGCGGTGTTCCTGTTTGAAATTGGCTTCAGCTACCGCGTGAGTATTGGCCGCAGTTTTCCAAAGACCAAGGCAACCGTCTCCGAATACGCGCTCGAAGATCTCGCGTTGAGTACCCTCAACATGAGTTCCATCGTAGCCCAGACGACGCCGATGCGGCTTGGCACGATCCATCCACTCGCCTCGAAAAATGTCGGGTTCATCTTGCTCTCGTTACTACCGACATTCAGTATGCTGGGGTTCGTGATTGCCGTTGTGATCGCTCGCAAAATCTACCGCCACTACTACCCAGAAAAGCTCCATATTCTCAAAGTGTCGGACTTTTCGGAGAAGACCGACGAGCTCCAGGCGATGAAAGGCAACCTCACGTTCTTCGAAATCGCCACAGGTGCCGCGCTGCAGCGCCGAGTGGGCGTCGTCTCCGACTACGAAAACTGTCTGTTCATCAAAGGCATGAAGTACGCAAGCGCCGACGGCATCTACTCGAGCGGCTACGTGATCGCCAACGGCAAGTTCCTGATCGCGACGACCGATCTGGTCGCAATCTTTGTGATGAAGATCATTCGCCTGCGCTTTAAGAACATTTACGTGTACGAAGTGGATGGCAGCACAGTGCAGCAGACAGCGCGGTTGCTGTACCCGCAGACAATCGCGTGGTACGATCTCTTGCGGCTCAACATCAGCGTGCTCTCCTAGATCAAAGGGTATTTAATTGTCGCGGTAGGAGAGCGGGGATGCTTACCAGATTGCGACAACGAAGGAGAGTTATGTGATCATTCATAGCCACACACTAAATTCGGAGATTCTACGCAAGCTCAGACAGTTCTGTGCTGATGGTCGTGCTTATTTCTGGCGACACCGTCCCGCTCACAACAAGACAGGACGTGGAGCCTTGCAAAGCTCCATGCGGATTGGAGTGTCCCCCCAGAACGCTCACTTCAGCTCAACACCGCTGCTCGAGAGACAAGACCAGTGTCAGAACAACTACCAGCACGGAGACAAGACCAGTGTCAGACCGACTACCACCACGTAGCATGGGGGGTGCCGAGGTCCATGACCATGGTGACCACCACATCAAGTCTACCACGGCGCGTGGCAAAGACGATGACAAGCGCAGCGAGCACATTGGCATCGACACACTCGGCCGACTCTTCTGCGCGTGGCGATACAAAGGATCCAAGTATGAAGTGAAAGAGAACTCAACCAAAGCGGCCGAGTCGAAAAAGGTTGTTTTCTGGCAGCTCTTCAACCTCGTGAGACGCATTGCCATCTTTGCGGCATCACTCGTGTACATCTCAGTATCGCTGCGTGCGACCTCGGCGACGGTCAGTCTCCTCCGTGCAGAGCCGACACCAGAGGTTGATATGAGCTTCTTTTCATCGCGTATGATCGCGCCGTGGGTCGGGACGGGAACGATTCGCTGGAGTCCGTTAGTGCTCTTTGCGTTGCCCAACGGCACCACGCCAACCAACGATACGGTCTACTTGGACGGAGCAAACGTGTCTCTTACGGGATGCACGCAAGTCCCTGGCCTACCGCCGTACCCAGCAGCCCTCTACGCCAATTGGTACCTGCGCGAGATCGCAGACAGCTTGTTCTCCCAGACCGCGTACAACCTCACGTTTTTGAAGGACATGGAGCTCGTCGCGCCCGTCGTAGATTGCTACTTTGACGGACTCTTAATCGGCAGTGAGACGGTGATCCGTCACTATTATGTGCTACGCGGCAAGACCGACCCTGAAGACGTGGCATTGCTGGCGTTTTCCATGTCGATGCAGGACTACGCAATCCCACAGCAGACCGTCAAAGGGCCTGCTGGTATCGCTAACCTTGCGCTTATCCGCAACATGGCGCCTGGCAGTCTGGTCCAACACTTTTACGTCGCAGCACTGTCCTACCCGTACGCACAGCTTAAGTTCCAAGTGTACACGTATTTCGGCATTACCAGTGACCATGAGGTACGGCTGCTCAGCATCCCGCCGGATCGCATGATGGAAACGCCGAAAGAGGTGCTCACGTCGAGCCGCACGGGCTTTTTCATGAACGTCGAGACCCAGCAAACAAACTTTCGCAACGCGCATCCGATCACCGAGACGGACCCGACCCTCGTGCTCACACGCTGGCGATTCCAGGGCGGACCTGTCATGCGGGACACATGGGCGTGGGTCCACTACATCCACGCGTTTTTTGCTCTAGACACGTTGCTCAACATGGTCATCCTCTTCATGGTCATCTACCAGAACCTGATCAGGGGCCGTATCTGGGTCGGCGACGCGTTCTCGTCCGTGTCTAACACGTTACTCCACCGCGGAACCTTCGTCATTCTTACATGGGTCGTCAACCAAGGATGGACGCTCATGGAGTTTTGCTACCAGCACGCGAACGACATTTCAACGTTTATGACGTTCTACAACAAGACCACGATCATCCACGCCGACTTGCTCACAGTGTTCATGAGCCTCGCAAGTCTCGTGGGCTACCTCTTCCGCGAGCGCGTAGACCCGGCACTTGTGGTACTGCTCTTCGAGATCGGCTTTCGATACCGTGTGAAGATCGGTAACACGATCCCGATCTCGAAAAACGGCATGATCCTGTTCTCGATGCTCGATTTAGTGCTCGGCAAACTCGACATGGAGCCGGTGTACGCGCAGACCACGCCGATCCGCTTCTGGACCGTCCATGAACTCAGCTCTAAAAGCGTCGTGTTCATCGTGTTGGCACTTCTACCGATCTTTTGCTTCATCGGCGTGGTCGTGCTGTACGTGATTCTCCGCAAGATCTACCATCGCTTTTTCCCCGAGAGTCTCCACATCCTCAAGGTGTCTGATTACTCCGAGAAGGCCGACGAGCTCCAGGGTTTGAAGACTTCGCTGACGTTGTTTGAAATTGCGACTGGCGCCGCGCTGCAGCACCGCGTCGGCGTCGTCTCTGATTATGAAAACTGCGTGTTTATCAAGGGCGTCAAGCATGCGAGCGCAGACGGCATTTACTGCAGCGGGTACGTGATCGTTAATGGCAAGTTCCTGGTCGCGACCGCCGACATTTGGGCGATCGTCGTGATCAAGCTCACGCGCGTGCGGTTCAAGAATGTGTACGTGTATGAAGTGAGCGGTCGCACCGTCCAACAAACGGCACGGCTGCTCTATGCGCACACGATTTCGTGGGGGGACTTGGTGCGGCTCAACATCACTGCGCTCTCCTAGCTGGTCGCTCAAGGATAGTTCCACATGCATACACTGTGAAAACTCTTTGTATGGGTCACTGAAGGATAGTTCCACATGCATACACTGTGAAAACTCATTGTATCGCTTTGTGGTGGCATTCGGATCACTTGGAGCAGCTCAGCTGTGCGGGCATCTTAGCGGACACGAAGCTCGTTCGACTCTACGTGCCTCCTCCCTCTTCGCCGCCAAGAATAGCCCATTCGCGTTTCGCGACCTGTTCTGCTGGCTCTCACCAAATGTATCTCGCTTCGAAACCCGCCAGAGGCAAACCTACATCGTGTTTGAACGTTGAGACGCTTTTTCCCCGCACCGAACCGGAAAGGGTATCATGACGACGACCGACTCGCGCGCCCACGCGTATGCTAGTGCTCCTGCACGCGGAAAAGGTGCTCCTGCGGGTCCCGTCGATGACAAGCGTGACGCTGCCCTGGGCGACGCTCTCAAGGGACTCATTTGGGGTCAGAAAAAAGCCGCGCGCCAGTCGGCCAAGGCGACCAACGTCCCGGTCGCTCAGCTTCTCCACTTGGCGCATCGACTGCTGATTGTTGTCGTGGCTGTGTGGTATCTCGCGACGTCCGTCGACAGCTGCGTCGCGTCGCTCAAAGTACTCAACGGTGTGCGCAACAGGCCCATGCAGTTCGAGGCCTACGACACCAAGTACATCCTCCCATGGGTCGGCAAGTCGACGATTCGGTCGAGTCCGTTCGTGATGCAAGTGCTCCAGAACAACACGGCCCCGCGCAACTACACAGCCTACTTGGACGCGAACGGCACGGTCTCAGCCACGGGCTGCGCGACGCCGCTTTTCAACAAGCGACTCTACAGTAACTCATTCCTGCGGCTCGCGCTCCTGGGCCTCCAGCGCGACTGCACCTACAACATCACCGAGCTCATCACGTACGAGGTCGTGCTTCCTATCGTAGATTGCTCGTTTACGCCGCTGGTGCGTGGCGCAGACACCAATGTCCGCATGTTTTTCCTCATGCGACGCCGCACGGATCCGGACGACGTGATGATCGTGGCCACTCGGTTCAACATGCAAGATTACAAAGTGCCCGAGATGAATGAGTACGGGCCGTTCGGGCTTGCAAACCACCAGTTTGTCAAGGATATGAGCCAGCGAGTGTACAAGACGGCGTTTTCGGGGGCGCTTGGATACCCGTTTGAGCCGGCGACCTCGTATGTGTACACGTTTCCTACTTTGAACGAGCGCGGCTGGTGGGTGATGACCGCGCTCCCGCCGAACGCGGCCACAGCGCCCAAGGAAGTGGTCACGTCGAGCCGAACGGGCTTTTATATCAACAACGATGGCGAGCAGGCCAATATCAAGAACCAGTACTGGACGATCGACGACGACCCGGTCACGGCGCTGAGCAAGTGGAACTGGAAGGGGGAGCCGATACTCAAGGATTCCTGGGCCTGGGTCCATCTGATCCACGCCTGGTTTGCGCTAGATTCGCTGTGCAACCTCTCGCTGCTCTTCCTGGTGATGTTCCGGAACTTCCAGCGGGGCCGCTTCTGGATCGGCGACGCGTTCGTGTCCGTGTCCTCATCGCTCTTCCTGCGAGGCGCCATCATCCTCGTGACCTGGTACATCAACGAGTTTTGGGCTCTAATGGAGTTTTGTCTCCACGACGCTAACCAGATCGCCAACACTCAAGAAATCTTTTTCCACCCGGCGATCATGCGGGCCGATTTGTTGACGCTCTTTCTCGCTGCTTCCAACGTCATTGGCGACGTGCTTCGCGAGCGGATCGACCCAGCATTCGCGATCATCGTGTTCCAGATCGCGTTTAGCGCACGAATCGGTATTGTCAAAGCCTTTTCCGGGGTCGTCGACATTGTCACCGCATTTGCGCAGGCTGATCTCAACATGGCGGTGCTCGGTGTGAGCCAGACCGTGGCGATGTCGTCCCCGCTAAGGCTCTGGACGACCCACGAACTCCCTGCGCGGGACCTCAAGTTTATCCTCGCGTGCCTTCTACCGCTTTTCAACGCGCTGATCGTCGTTGTAGTGTACGTCATCATTCGCAAAATCTATCACCGCACCCACCGCGACAAGATCTACAAACAAGACTCCAAGGACACGACGGGCACCCACGTATCCGAGAACGACGAGGCCACCATGACGCTGTATAAGCGCAACCTCACATTGTTTGAGATTGCGACTGGCGCCGAACTCCAGACACGCTACGGTGTGGTCTCCGACTATGAGAACTGTCTGTTCATTAAGGGCATGAAGTACGCGAGCGCCGACGGTATCTACAGCAACGGCTTTGTCGTCGCGAACGGCAAGTTCCTGATCGCCGCGGTGGACTGGCTGCCCATCGTGCTCCAGAAACTGCTGGGGATCCGGTTGCGTAAATTCTATGCGTACCAAATCGACGGCAACACGGTGCAGCAGCGCGCGCGGCTCGTGTACCCCGAGACGCTCACCTGGGACGATCTCACCCACCTGAGCATCACGGTACTCTCCTAGCCATAGAACCAAGGAATGTCATTTTGACCTTTCTTTTTCGTGCACAGCATCATCTTTGACTATTCATAGCGTGAGGAACTCGAGAGATCGTCCGAGAAGCCCATGTACTCATCGGCCGGTTCATCATTGGGCATACTTGCTCTCGCCACTCAGGATGGCGGACGCTACCGGTACCAAGGTTGCGCCGAATGGAAACCAAGATGCGAGGCGCCGGTTGACATCGCAAACGGGTGCCCTGCGGATCCCCACAAAATCCCAAGCGTTTGTTTTGCTGCGACGGTTGGCGGGCTTGATCGGTGCGGTATACTGCGTGTTTGTATCGGTCCACTCTGGCTTTTGGTCGCTGTACACGCTCAGTGGGTATCTCGACTCGACAAGCACGTATGTTCCGTACCGCGCAAGTTTGATTCGGCAGTTTCTGGGGAATGCAACTGTCAATACGAGCCGCATCGCCACGGAGTTTCTTCGCAATGACTGGACGCCCCGCAATTACACAACCTACATCGAATCAGAGACCTCATTCTCATCGACTGGGTGCGATCACGTCACCAATTACAACAAGGATCTCTACAGCGATGCCTTCCTTCGCTCCAACTACTTGAACCTCGTGGAGCAAGCGTCGTACAACCTCACGTTTCTGAGCGAGAACGAGCTCGTGCTGCCCGTAGTGGATTGTTCTTTCTCATCCATTACTGTTGGCGATTCAACGGCGGCGCGTGTGTACTACGTTGTACGCAAGAAACAGTCTCCTGGCGAGCTCTCCTTGTTCATGCTTTCCTTGTCCACGCAAGACTATCAGCTTCCGGATCATCATCAACTCGGATCGGTCATGATCGCCGTTGTGTCTGTGGTCACTGACATGCGCGCAACTCGCGTGGCCCACTCCGTCACGCTGGCGCTCGGGTACCCGTTCGAAGGCCCCAACTACCAAGTCTACACGGTGCAGAGTTTCACCGTCAATGGCTTTGTGGAACTCGAATCCGTACCGGCCGACCCGAAATCGGAGCGCAAAAAGCGCGTGCTCACGTCCAACCGCAGCGGCTTCTACATCGACTCGGAACAGTCCCAGTCCAACATCAAGAACCTCTACTGGACGCTCTCACGCGCACCGGACGACGTCGTCACGCGGTGGCAGTGGGCCGGCACGACTGTGCTTCGCAACGCCTGGGGTTGGATGCGCTTTGTCAACTTTATCTTCGCGGTCGACTCGACATTCAACCTGTGTGTGTTGCTTCTCGTGATCTACCGAAACTTCCAGCGCGGTAAGATTTGGATTGGTGACGCGTTCATCTCGTATGCGCGCACGCTGCACCTGCGAGGAATCTCTATTCTCGTGATTTGGGCGCTGGAAGGGTTTTGGACAGTGCTCACGTTCGCGCTCGCGGACGGCAACTCGTTGGGCAACGGCATCGGCGTTTTCACATTTGAAGCAATCATTCACGGTGATTTGCTCACACTCTTCATCAGCCTCGCAGGTCTGCTTGGCTACATTCTCCACGAGCGAATCAATCCTGCGCTCGTGGTCGTGTTGTTTGAGCTCGGGTTCAACTTGCGGGGGTTCATCATCGACATCTTCCCCGTGGCTGTCCGCAACCGCATCATCTCGTACTCAAACGTGGATTACCTGCGCGGCATGGCTGCGCTTCCCGCGGAACTCACGGGCTTTTCCCCATTTCTCTTCTGGTCCATCCATCCGCTCAAGGGCGACGCAGTGGCGACGCTAGCAGCGCTACTCCCCGTGTTTTCTCTCTTTGCAATACTCTTCGTGTACGCGCCGATGCGCAAAGTTCTGCGCTGGCACAGCAAGCGCAAGGTCGTCCGACGCCGGACGCGCTACGACATCACGGCCGAGACCGCCGTGCCGGCGATGCCCAACAAGTCGGCGCTCACAGTGTTTGAGCTCGCGACGGGCGTGGCGCTACAGGACCGAGTGGGCCTAGTGAGCGACTACGACTCGTGTGTCTACATCAAGGGGCTCAAGTTTGCGAGCGCCGACGGGATCTACTGCAACGGCTTTGTCATCGCCAACAGCAAGTTTTTGTTGCGTACGGGAGACCTGCCGTGGATCATCGCCATGGTCGTCACGGGTGTGCGGCTTCGGGACCTGTACGTGTACGAAGTCAACGAGCACACGGTAAATCAGACCGCACGGCTCGTGTACCCCAACACCATGACGCTCCAAGATCTCGTGCAGCTCAACACCACGCTGCTCGCATAAGAAAAATGAACCTATTTGCGTACTTGAAGTGGTGATTCTAATTTCAGTACGACGCCGACTTCCTCGCAGCCTCATCGTGCGTCCTCTGCATGTGTCGGTTGGAGGACGTGGTGTCCAGCTGATTTGATCTCCTGCGCACAGCAGTGGCCGCCAGGTCCGCAGCAGAGAGGAAAGGACATTCCTTACATCGATCGGCGCAACACACTCAACCGACCAACTCCAATGGAGCAAGGCACGATCCAACATTACCACCCTGAAGAAGGCTTCGGCTTCCTCAGCACAGAGGGCGACGGCGTCGATGAGACCAAGATGGTGTATTTCCATATCTCCAACTGCAACATCCAGACCCCTCCACCGCGCGCGGGCGAGCGCGTTGTCATCACACGGGACTTGACCTCACGAAAGCCGGTCGTCTCGGCACTGTACCGCTTCGAACACGAGAGAATCCCAGTATCAAACGCACCAATCCACGATAGCGAAGCTCCGCAAGATCCCGTGTCTCCCCCTCCAACGTCTCGCCTCCAACCGGTCAGTCCAGCCCGACAAGCCCGCGGTGCCATGGTCCACAGCGAGCGTTCCTTGCAAGATTCTGCCCCTGCGCTAGTCGAGGGAGTGATCACGGACCTTGACGAAAAACGCATGTTGCTCGAGGACTTGCCGTCGTTCTATTACGAAAACGAGGGAGGGAAGCGGCCACGCTACGTGTATGTCGATCTGGACTACATGTGGACGAGCTATTGCACTGCCGAACACATCCTGTCGCGGTTCCCGGGAGCGACATCGACCCGCGATCTTGAATTCCATCTCAAAGGATTCACGCGGCGTGTCGCAATGGGCGAGCCAGGCAGCACCGTGGCCAGGCTCGTTGCATTCTACGCCAAAACGCCGGAGTGGTTGGTGTCGAAGCTGCGTCGGATCAACGTTGAAGGCGTGTACTGGGACGTACGGAAGGAGGTCGACTCTTGCGACGCCGCGATACAGTGGGAACTACGCGACGTCAAGCCGCACTCCCCAAAGCACGAGCCCAATACGCTTGTGCTTGTCATGGGGAAGACAGTCGAAGCCTCCACCGGGTTTGTCATGAACGAACTACTGGACCGGTTCCGTGATGCTGGCTGGAGCATCGAGATCCACGCGTGGCTCTCGACGATGGCGATTAATTACATCACGTACCAGCGCGAGTGCCCAGAGACGATCGTCGTCCGTCCCTTTGACGATGGTGATGTGGGTGAGATCATTTGCCTATGTGGCAACGGTAAAGTGCGTCACACAACAAGCGCGCGACAGAACTCGCACCGCCAAGCTGAATTAGCGGTGTCAGAGTCGCCCGAGGCATTCCATCAAGTCAAGTCGTCGCGAGAGCCATCCAACACGCACGCCAAGGTATCCATGACACAGCCCCAGATACCTCACCGAGAAGAACGTTCCCCCACAGTGAGCCATTCACGTCGACCTCACCAGTCTACCCATGGAGCGCACGTGGCACCAAGATACGCCAATCCGACTGCATCCACATCCAACAAGGCTCGTCACACCAAGCATTACAACACACGCCAGCAGGCCAAGGTTGGTGGGGCGTCGGCGGGGCACTCACAACGGCAATACGACACGCGGTCGCATCGCCCACAATACGTCCAAAAGCCCATGACCCGGTCGACTGGTGGAAAGAGTACGGCGTGGGGCGTGAAAACATACGCACAAGCGGTCGGTCGTGTCGACAGTCGTGAAGCCCACGAAGTCCGCGCGACGTCGCACACAACGCGCCTGTCGAACACGCCTATGATGTCGAATCCCGTCTCGAACAAGGCCGCCGAGAGGTTGTTCCACCCAGAGCAGTTCGCTAAGTTGATCCGTCTCCTCGACGAACCCGACGGTGAGATGTACATTCCGTCGGGCCTTGCGATGCTCGAAAAGTTAGGCGTCGAGGGTATCGACTCGATCCGCCATACCGACACTGCGACCCAGCGGCTCCTCCTGTCCGTGGCGTTGAACGATGAGATGGATACGATGACGCGGCGAGATCTTTACGCGGAGGAAAACCCCGTGTATTAATTAGTCCAACGTAGTGGCAGTGTGCTGATCAATAGCATGCGTAATTTTCATAATCTACAAGTGCTTGACATACGTGACGACCAATCACTTATCAAAGCTGGACAAAAAGAAAGATACACTGCGGCAAAGATCGAGTGACGGCAAGGATGGAGAAGGGACAAGCGCTGCGAGCGTCGGTGTCCTCTGCCAAATGGTTTCCACACGTCTTCAGGAGAAAAAATCCACGCCGGCTTGTATCACGCAACGCAGGATCAGATCAGGCAAACGTAAATGGCGAAGACCAAACAGTAAGGACTTGTCGTCCTCGACGCCGTGGCTCGTCCTCCAGGGCTGCGAGCCATTGGGATAGATGTCGCATCCTCGGGATCATGTCCTATTCGCCACCCGCACGACGGGGCCACCAAACGCCTCGGTATTTGTATTTACTCTGAAGACCATTTTCGAATCGACGTTCCCAAGCCAAACGACCCAGCGTTTCTCGCCTTGGAGTCATGTCAACACAAGTCCAGCCGAACCCTGAGCCACCAACAACCATGTACTGCGGTATCTGCATGGACGATGTTGAGATCAAGGACATCGTCTTTGTCACCGGATGCGACCACACGTATTGTCGCGATTGCTTTCGCTCCTTTGTGATCAACCGTATTGAAGCCCAGGTTGTGATGCCGACCTGCCCGCACGATGGCTGTGCGACGACGATCTCCGACGGCGCCATCAAGAAGATGCTGACCATCGAAGAACAAGAGAACTACTACAGCACCTGCCAACATCTGGCAGTCACCAGCGTCCCCGGTCTTTTCCAGTGCCTCGAACCGGACTGCCGTGG
>JAADVT010000683.1:0-17754 GCA_023335895.1 Pythium rishiriense
CCCCCCCCCCCCCCCCAAAATGAGCGCGTCCGCCGGCAAGCCCACCGCGCGCCAGCGCCGCGCCAACCTCACGCTCGAGCTGGACCACGCCAACGGCGACGACGGCGGCGCCTTCTCCGTGGGCAAGCCGGGCTCGGCCGCCAAATCGCCGGCGTTCGGTCCGCTCTCTGGCGCATCCAGCGACGCGGCCGCGCGCTGGTCGGCGCTTGAAGCCGCGGACGAAAACGAGGGAGCTGCCGACGACGGGCCCGACTGGACCGTCGGCTTTGTGGTCACGTACGGCGCCTTCTTCTTTGCCGGCGCCGCGACCATCGCCATGTGGTCGGCCGTGACGCTGTGCCTCGACTTTTTCGCGCACAAGTACCCGGACGACCGCGTGGGCTTCGTGTTCCCGGTCGTCAACATGTCGTCGCTGCTCGTGATCAGTCTGTACATGGTGCTCGCGGGACGCCAACTGCCGCTCGAGCCGCGGGTCCACGGCTCGGTGGCGCTCTACTTGGTGTTTCTGGCCATGCTGCCGATCGTGAACATGGTCGACATGAACCGGCACCTCGCGTACACGCTCACGATCGTCGCGCTCATGGCCTCGACCATCTGTTCATCGGTCTTGCAGTCCACGATGTACGGGCTCGGGGGCGTGTTCGGTCCGATCTTCATGCAGGCGCTCGACGGTGGGAAAGGCTTCGGCGCGATGCTGCTCTTTGCTTTCCGACTGGGGCTTAAGTGGTACTTCCAGCGACCGCAGTCTGTGTCGACGGACCCGTCGCACGATCTCTACTCGGCCAAATTGTCCATGGGGGTCTTCTTCGCCGTCGCGTTCTGGATGGTCATGATGACCTGGATATTGTACATCGCCATGAAGTACACGACGTACGCGCAGCCCATGCTCAAGGAGTATCAGTTCATCCAGAGCGAAGCACCATTCGCGTCTCCTGCTTTCTCGCCCATCCAGACGCCGCTCACTGGCTCTCCGCGTCGAGTCTTCCGATTCCCATCCGCCACAGCGACGGAACGTAGCCCACTCCTGATGCAACGCAGTTCCATTGAGTGGGATTCGGAAGCAAGCACGATCGAGCGCGTTGGGCGTGAGATTTCGTTGGCGAGGTCGACCGAGGCAGATATTATCGACGAAGAGGACATTGAGCCTCCTATGGACGAACCCGATGACCTCGAAAAGCCTCGCTCACCGCCTCCGTTGCCAACACCGCTCCAGCGCGAGATGTCAACCTTCCCTTCCTCGTCGGTCGCGATTTTGGACGTCTTCCGCACCGCAGCCAAGCCGTTCTTCACGCTTTTCCTGTCATTTTTCGTGTGTTTGTCGTGCTTCCCGGGCATCATCTCGGCCATTCCCTCGACGTCCTGGCAGCTCGGGGACTGGTTCCCGATCATTCTTGTCGGCTGCTATAACACTGGGGATCTCGTTGGCAAGAATCTACCCGTTCGCATCATGTACTTTGACATCACCACGCTCCACTTGCCATGGGCACTGCAGCTGTCGTTCATACCGTTCTTTCTCGCCACGCTGCTTCACCCGTTCTCGGATATTGTCATCATCATCGCCACCCTTGGATTGGGTTTCATCACTGGCTACGTCGCGACAAGCAGTATGATCCTCGCACCAAGCGTCTGCAATGAGTACCAGAAAGAAGTCGCGGGTATGATTGGTTCGCTCTGCGCGATCATCGGTCTGTGCGCTGGTTCTTACAACGGCCTTGCACTCGAGACACTGGTCCAGATCTGGAGGGATCTGTAGAACATACATCTCCACAGTTGATAAGATGCATTCCAAAATAGACCACCCGCTGTACATTTTGTCGGAATGATACCGCATATTATCGGACGCTGAGGATTGCTGTGGCCGTGGTTCGACCACGCATTAGCAGGCGTGGTGATTGTGTCGCATTGCGTCGTCGACTTTCTTGATGGATTCCCAAAGTCTGTCTGGTTCAAGTGGAAGTGACCATGATCACTGGAATGCGCCGCCTCGACGGCCCAGCATCGGTATCGATCCGCACTCCGTGGATCCCACATCCGTGTTGAGTCCGGAAGAAATCGAACTGCTTCAACGCAAATTTGCTCGCTTCAACCCGAACTCCAACAAAACGCGCGCGTTGTCAGCGGTCCATGCGGCCAAGCTTTTTCGAGATGACTTTCCATCGCTATCCGAATGGGAGATACAAGAATTGTTCCAGAAATGCGACTTGAACCACGACGGACACCTTGCCCTCCAAGAGTACCTGCAGACGCGAGCGTACCATCGCCTGGTAGTGGAGGCCGAAAGTGAGCTGGATATCGTTCGCAGCTTTACAATCCTCGACACTGATAGCGACGGCTTACTAGTGGCGGACGAAGTACTGGCTCTTGTGGAACAGTCCAAGCAACCAGGTGCGCGGTTGCTGAAGCAGGTCCTCCTTCAATCGGCAGATGCGACTCGAGAAGCCACGAGCGGGAGGCATCAACGGTCACATCAGGCGAGACACACGGAGACCAAGCAGCACGCCAATAACTCGAGCGGCGAGATCACGCTTGAGCATTTTGTAAATACTATCCGCGATATAAACCGAGGTGTCGAGCAAGAGATAGCAAAGAAAACGCTGAGATTACTCACGCTCGAGAAGAAGTTCGATACCTTGCAAAGCGCGCTCCAAGATCCATCTCTGTCGGGTCTCCACCAGGCGAACGTTCTGTCCAAGGTGAAGTCGACGAGGGTCGAGATCGACGTGGTGAAGACAGAGCTCGCGCGCTACAAGAAAGAGGTGCTATTGGATAGCAGCCAGAACAGTGCCCTTGGCACCATTTGCGAGGCTCTCGTCGCCACCTACGAGAATGAGCAGCACGTGTACGAGTGCTTGAGCAACTTCATCACGTACTGCGGCTTGAAGGATCCTGTGATCTTCCGATACAACCTGGAGCAGTCTGGACGAGAGGTTCATGTCTTGGATTCCGTCCTGATGACACCGCCTGCGCACGTACAGGTATGCTTGGTGAACTATCTTCGGGAGTTGTACGCTTCGTGGACTGATGGTTTGCCTTTGGTTGATAGCGGTCAGAACAGTACGCGGAAATGATGGAGCTCGCAATACACCACGTGAACCGTGACCACGCAAATGCTCAGAGCCAGTCGAATAGCTACTGCAATACCGACACGCCTCATTGCTCGCGCACAAGGAGGGACGACACAGACCCCCGCTACGGCCGCCTCAAGCTGAACTCCACACTTCGTCGCCAGTTTGCGTTCTATGCCATGCTTGGGGAGGTCACGAACCTGGAGTCGATGACCCGGAGTGCGTTTCTGAAGTTCGTCAAGGACTGTGGCTTGCATCTGCTAACGCAGCCGCCACTCACCGATCACGACTTAGGCAGCACGTTCTCGCAAGCAATCTCTTCGGGTTACGCAGACACGAAGACACAACTGCATCCGATACATTCGCCACGAGGATCTGGAAACATGCACTTTGCGAACTGGCTAGTTGCTTGTGATCTGATCTTTCAGCACGCGGCGTCGATCTGTTCTTCCGTAAGTCAGAGCACAGATGCTGCTGATTCCGATACTCGAGCTGACAAATGATCTGCCGTGACGCAGGGGCCTGTGGACACCGACCAACTGGAGCTCCTCATGAAGACGCACGTGATCGCCAAGGCGAAGTGCATCAAAACCCAGAACATCGCTCCCGACGTATCGCAAGGCCACGTACTCAAGCTACTGCGGGAGAATCTCTGGCAGCTTCGCCAGATCTTCTTCCACTTTGGAGCGCAGAGCCTACTCGAGGTGGACAGCAAAGTCACGTTAGACATGCGCGAATTCCTCACCTTCGCGCGAGCATTCAGTACGTGCGCGACAATATGACTGTGATCGCTTGGTGGCTGACTTGCTTTGAACAACCAGAAATCCTCCGCGCCTCAGCTGAGCGCGACGGTGAGCCGTACTCGCCTCCACCACTTACAGAGAGCGCAATAATCCAACCAATCAGCCTGATGGTGCGAGCCGCCTGTTAACTCACTCTTTGACGGTCGCGTGGACTGAATACGGATAGTGCTTGTTTCTCGAGCAGGAACTGGTCCGGGAGTTTTACGCCGCGAAACTCGACATCAGCTTCTCAAATCCATTGCGCAGGGATAAACATGACCTGAACTTTCGAGAGTTCTCTCGCTGTATTCAGCGCATCGCATTGGCTATGCATGCGAACGCTCCTGCCGGTAAGTCGAAGATCGTGCTGCCGAACGGGATCGCATCAACTTCATTCGAGGCGGTGAAAGACGACGATGCCCGCAAGCCTATTCCTGCTGAGACCCCCCTGTACAATCGCCGTGGCAACTTGTTGGGAGCATCCGCGTCACCAACGAAGAGCTGTAAGATGACAAATACTTCGCTAATCTCGAAACTTCTCCACACATCCCGGGCGTTGGCAGCAGGGAATCTGCCACAGAACGATAACGTGGAAGGTCAGATGAGCTCGCCGATAGCTCACAAGAAACCGTCAACTCACTCACGCTCCCTGATGAAGATATTTTATGGTTCGAGTTCGGCTGCCTCAGCGGTTCCCTTCGTCCCGACCTCGTCAGAGAACGACGATGGTCCGCAAAAGAGTACAAGAGACACGCCGAGGCCGAAACCGCGAGACTCAATTCAGCAGTGGGTTCCACCGTACCGACCAGTCACGGTACCATTAATTTCACCGAGAGATCCGCCGTCTCCGCGGATATCTCGACATCATCGACCAGTGACGTGCGGTGGAGCTGCCATCGTGCGAGTCATCAAAGCACCTCCGGAAACTTGAGCGTGCTATGTACATGGGAAGCCGAACCCCTGTCGCCATCGCTGGCGCGTGGTTTCGGGCAAAATCGCGTCTGGAAATGGCACTGAAACACTTTGAGCTAGTAATGATGGCTCTCCAAGCAGGCATTCGCCATCCCACATTCGGAGGAAGAGGAGAAGCGAATGGAGGCGCTGCTGGATCACAGTCGTACTCGTCGGCTCTCGAATCGAATCTGAAAGCAAACCCACATTGTCAGAGCCAAACCGTGCACTCGTTCCCTCGCAAGTCCACAAAGACGCCATACATGACTGAACCCATGCTGCAAAGAAGGCCGCCCCAGACACAAGTGAGGGATCACCGTTTCCTGTCTTCAAATACTTCCACGCTACGGCGATTGCTTCATCAACCTAACCCGACACGCACTGAATATTAGCGAGATCGTTTTGAAGATATGCGACCCCGTACGACGTACCTCTCCACTCGCGAGAAGTATCTGGATGACCGATGTGATGGCTCCCATCCGCGTGTACATGTCTAGCGCAAGCTGACGGAGGGATATGTCGCTTTGGCTCGATTCAAGCAAAAGATCCGCCAACTCGGTCGAGTCGCTCAGCACATGGTATTGCACAACCTGATACAGTTGCTCCGTTGTGCGTGCACAAAGAAATGCCTTCGCCAGAGCCATGTATCTGTTTAGCACCGCTCACAGAAACGTTAGCAGCAGACAATTGTCAGGTGTCCATGCATTACCCACGTCTGAGTTTCCACAGGAACATTCTGCAGATGGAGAAGTCGAATAAACTCCATGAGGTAGGAGCTCAGTGAAGCCGTTGAGGCGACCTGCCCAAAACAAAGCAGTCAGTATCAACCACTTCACCCGCCTATCCAGGCACGTCACGTACCGTCGGGTTGTCCAGTAACGGTTGCCACAGGTGTCGCACAAACTCAGACTGGAAGATCATCGTGAGTCCGCTCATATTTCGCGAAGGGATTTGAGCCACACTCATTGTCACGGAGTCGACACCTCCATCACGGAAAAACCGCTTACTCAATGCTAGCGGCATCACCGCACGCACTCCGAAATTTGTTCGAAGTTCGTCGTCGCTGCTGGTGTCGTTGCCTGATTCATCTGATGGGCTACCCTGAGCGGCGCGTCCGCCACCGAACCTGTCAAGGTCTTGGGCAGATACAGTCTGTACGCACGTCAAGAGTGCAGCAGCTGCAGCGGGCGATAGTGATTGTTCTTCCAACCGCTCGCGCACGAGACCGAGCGCGAGACACTTCGCTAACGCTTGATCGCCTCTCCGTAAGAGGAACGGCAGTATCTCTGGGTGCTGAGCACACGAACGACACACGTACTCAAGGTTCAAATGAAATCGACGGACCTCGATCTGGTCGGGAAACTTGGAACGCGAATCCACCAATGCGAGGTTGCGCTGTGCAAGATTGGGAGAGAGGAATCGCCAAGATGCTGCTGCATCCTTTTCCATGTCTCGAGCGGACTGATCGTTGTGATGCATCTGCAAAAGAGGTTGACGCTACTTGTGAGGAGACACATTCCGTGGAAAACAAACGACTCAGTCACTTACCGCTACGCGGTCGGTCTCGTCAACACACGAACGAATCCCGTGGAACACATCGTCGGGACCGTTTCGCTGTGGCTCCACGAATGACGCTGCTTTGTGCATGTTTTGTATCTGTGGGCGGGAAGCGGGTGGTGCGACTGCGACTGGCAACGGGTGGGAGAACGGATCGTGCGTGTTGGTTTCGCACTTGATGTCGAAAAACAGCGATACACTGAACTCCACGCTGTGACACACGAGCAGATTGTCGACGATCGAAAACTCGAGGGGCGAGCCCGGTGGCAGCATCAGGTGGAGCGACCGCACGCAGGAGACTTTTTCTCTTGTCACGCGATAGAGCAGTAAACGCGTCGATTTGGAATCGCCATAGACCGCGTATAGGTTCCCATACAGTGATCCCAAGAACAGATCTGCCTTCCGCACGGCACTGGAGAACACGAGCCGCGGTAGCTTCTCGACCGACGGTCCCTGCATGAGAAACGGCACAATCTCGTTCGCGCGCGCGCCCGTGCTTACCATGAGCACGCAGTGTGCTGCTGAATACCAAAACGAGTGGACGTGCACGGCGATCGTGCGGTGCAGCGCGCAGCTCCGGCGCTTGGGCGAGACACGGTACTGCTCGATGCCGAGTCGTGTGACCAAGAAGAGATCCTGCGAGCTCTGCGGCGACGCGGCGTGGGTGTTCCAGAGCACGCCGTCGCCCAGGATGCGGTTCCCGGGCTTGGGTTTGCACACGATCCAGTAGCTTTCGTGCGTCGTGAGCCGCACGATCTGGACTTCCACGTCGCTCTTCTGGATCGCGAGAAACTGGCGGTCGAGCGAGAGACACATGCCGAGTGCACCGGTCGTGTCGATGCTCGCGGCCCCCAAGTCGAGCAGCGTCTGTGTGTTCTCGCCGTCGGGCTGTTGCTGCTGCGCTACCTCGTCGCCCGCCGCGGTGTCACCTACGAGCGCCGACGCGGACTTGCTGCGCGCTCGCGATGGTGGCACAGCGTGGCGCGCTGGCACGGAGCGCCCCGTGGGGCCGAGCGGGATCTCGAGCAGCTGCCGCGACGGAGGCGCCGCCAGCGCAAGCACGCTGCCGTGGCTCTCGTCGTACCAGAAGCTTCCGGCGCTGCCAGCGAAGGTGACGCCGTCATCGCCGAGGAAGAGGTGACCGTCGCCCATCCTGGACAGCAGCTCTCGCCGGCCCCTCGCACTGAGAGAGAGACGGCCGCTATCGCACGAATGGCGCGCTTCAAGGCCATTTGAAAAAGGAAGGAAGGAAAGGCCGTACTGTGATATCTCTCTTAAGTGCGCTCACTGGATTAGCAGCATCTCTGAACTAGGTACGACCTTTTGCCTGCGTACTTATTAACCGTAAATGCGGTTGGTGATCACATACGAACTTTACAATCGTATTTAAGTGAACTTATGTAGTAATCCATCCTACCCTTTGACTTGCTGAATATCTGAGTCTCCTCCCCCCCTCCCCTTTTCCTGTTTGAACCGGGGAACAACTGACGAAAAAAGAGCGAGGGAAAACCATCCCCGCGAGGTGAAGTGAGGACACGCTCGCCGTCGGAGGGCCGCTCTCCCTTTGTCTACGTCTTCTCCCCACCGCCGACGCGGAAGACCGCTCCTCTCTCGGCCATCGCCGTTCGTCGGGTCCGTCGGTCGTGCCGCGCGCGGCGAAAATGTTTCTTCAATGGATCGCCAAGTGCGAGCTCGTGCCGCTCGCGACCGACTCTTACGTGCTCAAGGCAAGGCAGCGACGTGTATACGGTGGCTATCTTGTGCGTGGAGATGTGTCTGACATTTTGGGGTTTGTGTCGGTGGGTCGCAGAAATTCTCGGAGAAATGCCAGCGCACGCTGTGCTCCATGGTCGTGGGCTTTTTGAACACGGACGGTGTGGACCTCGCCGAGATCCTGCCGAGTGGCCACCACATTCGCTGGTCCATGGAGATCATCGGCCACTCGTTCGCGCTGGGCATGGACGACGCTGACGTCATCGCCGGCGCGCTGCGCATCTATGAAAAGTGGCTGGGCATCGACTCGAACGCCAAGACCAAGGACCAGCGCCCCGCGTGCATGCACAAGGTCGAGCAGGCGTTCATCCAGGACCTGCTCGGCCAGATGACACTGCTGTTTGAAGAGCGCGCCGACGCGGCGCGCGCGCAGACCGACGTGCTCATGAGCAAGCAAGTGCAGCTGTGCAGCCGTGTGCTCGAGATTTTTGAGGCGGTCGCCAAGCGCCGCGGCTCTCAGCTCACGCCGCCGACATGGGACCGCATGATCCGGCTCCTGTTGGGCGCTGCAGACGGTATCCTCCATGGGTCGCGAAGCGTGCTGGGCAACCACCTGTGCGGCTCGCTCGTGCGGATCCTGTTTGAACTGTACCTGCGGTCGCTGCCGACGTGCGGTCCACGCGGCGAGCTGTGGAACCTGTTGCAGAAGTTTTACCGGCGCTGGATCCATCGCCACCTGGTCATAGAACAGTGGAACTCGGTCACGCTCGCGCTGACGCGCACCTTATTGCGGCACCTCCAGACGCTCGACAACGGCAAAGAGCTGGACATCCTATGGGCTGAGAACAGGGTGCAATCTCGGATTGAGCTCGAAATATCCCTGGTGTCATACGCGTGGTATCGTCTCATCCGCGTGGTTGGCCACCCAACAGGGTTCAACGATCCGGACGTGTATCTCGTTGCTCTGGTATGTGCTCCTTTCTCGCAAGGATCATAGTGCTGGACCTCACACGCTTTTGACCCATTCCGTTTCGTAGAAAGGTATCAGTCGTCTGGCGGACGAATTCACCAGAATCGAGCAGATCCCTGTCGTTCAGTGGGACCAAGTTCTTGGTGCGTTGAACTCGGCCATTGGGAATCGCGACACTATCCCATTTTCAGCAGCCAACGATGGAGTTGGAGTCAAAGGCGCATTGACGAAAGCTGGTGTGATGAACGGCACAACTCCTCGTCGAACTCGTTCTCCTCCAGACGTGAATACGATTCTCCGTCTGCTTGGTCCGTGGCTATTCGATGCCTGCCTGAGCCGGAGTGTAAGGTACACAGCGTGCCGAGCCGAAGCCCTGCGGTGCCTTGGCAAGCTCATTACAGGATTCTCAAGCGGTCGAGCGAAACGAATCCACTGGGCGTACGCTATCCGAAGTTTGATGGCTTTGCAAACTGCCCTTGTCGAAGGGGACGACCGCACAGTTGCGTCGGCGGTGTTCAACTGGTCTCGAGTTTTCGGCTCCTATGGCAACCATACTCTGCGAGGCTCAGCTATTATCACAGGATCCTTCCACCGTGGTGTTGAGCGCATTCTTAGGTACGTTCACATCTGATGAAACCCGTTGAAACGTTCACAAGAGGACCTCATATCCTTGATTTTGTGCACAGAGCTGCCGAACGATTGGGACCCGACGAGCAGTCGATTGGCGGTATTCCCATCGTTCTATTGCGTCGAGCATGTGTGGAGGCGTGCTGCTCACTACTAACACTGCACACACACTTGCCGGTGCGCATATATGCGTTGCAGTTGCTTTTGCTAGGATGGTATCCGTAACGTTTTGCTGTTTTGTTTTAGCGCGCGCTCATCAAAGAAGCGGAGAAAGAACTAGTTGCCTCTTCGATGGCCGGCATGAGTGGCCTGTACTCAACGCTTCCCAAGCACACAAGCTCTCAGGTCGTGGCGCTTCTCACTAATGCCATCAAGATTGAGAACGACCCCACGAACCAGCAGATGATTCTCTGGTTGCTGACGGTAGCCATCCAGCAAGAGGCCTCGTTTTGGTCCGCAGGTCTGGCTTCCAGTGAGAGTTCGCAAGTACCAGTCACAATGCTTCTTATGTGCTCGATTGTAAGCAAGGCCGCGCGATACAAAGCACCAGTGATGTTCACGGCATTTGAGTGCCTTCGTCACCTTTCACTCGTCTGTGAAGAATTGTATCGTCACGCCACCAACTCCGTTGTACACCTCGTGAACGCGTGCTGCGACTTCATCATCGCAAGCAAGCCGGTTCTTCGCTCGAACCGCGCGCCTTTCTTTCTCGATGAATTAATGGGAGCAGCGTTCCGTTGCGTGACGGAGTGGGTTGCAGTCACGCCCCTATTGCTCACGAAACCGGCAGTTGTATCCCGGATTATCAGCGCCGTCATCGACACAAACGAGAGAGCTGGGTCAACGGCTGCTAGGATGTCCGTCGCTCCCGTGCGCGAGGCGTCACAGAAATTGCTTAGCATGCTCATGAAGCACCATGTCGCACAGTTCGAAGCGGACACCGGAGGTCTGAATGAGAAGGTACGATTTGTATGGTTGAGGAACGGCAAACACCAACCGTGGTCACTAACTTTCTTTTATCTTCTCATAGGCTGCTTTGATGGAGTTGTGTGAGCAAGATCCCGACATGGCACACCTCCATTGCCGTTTCTTCTCCGTGAACAAGAATGCCGTGCTGACTGTAATCGAAAAACCTTCGACTGAATCTAACCCTGCAGCGGAGACGATCATAATCATGCGCGATGTGACGGGCCGATATGCGTGGAGGACGAAGCCCCGATTCCGTGACGGCCCACAACTTCGCAGTCTCGAGGAATACGTGGACTATGTCGAAGCACGCAAGCTCACAGACGAAGATGAATTCATGGTGCGTGAAGATGTCTCTGTTGGCGAAGATTCTGACGGCCTAGATCAACCGGAACTGGGCAAAGATCCTCTCTTGAATGCCCTAAGAGTGACTCACCAAGCATCCAATCTCATGAGCTGGCAAGTTCTTCCTGCTGCTGGTGCAAACGGATCCGATGCAAATGCCTCGACACGCCAAGCGCAAGTGATTCCTGGAGAAGGCAACAGTGGGCTGAGCTCAATCAGCGAGCGGAAGGCCTCGGCAATGGGCAGAGAAGTCCGTGATCTCCACGACAGCTTGTTCACCGAATTATTGTCGATGCAAAGCCGAGCTGATCGTGAAGCCACCGTGGGTCTTCGTGTTGGCTTCTCCAAGTGCATAGAACCCATTCCGTCTGAACAAGATGAAGCTCTTCAATCGTGGAGTGTCTCTCGACGAATGATGACTGAGCTGGGCTTCCTCTCTGTTCGTAATTGGGGTACGATGTTTGCAATGAAGTCATCTGACGGGGAGTTGTTGCGTGAGCTGGAAGAGTTAGACAAGATACCGACGAAGGATACGTTCGAGTTTGGAGTCGCGTATGCTACGAGTCGGAGCTCCGAAGGCGGCTTTGACAACGTTGACATTGTCAGCGGTGCGGATATTGAGGTCGGTCTTTCGACGGTGTCGAAGGAATACGAGAAGTTTGTGTCTGGGCTCGGCGAGCGCATCGATTTGGCAGAAAGCAGCATTACCTACGCTGCAGCCTCAGCTCGATTCGCTGGAGATGTACTTTGCCACTCATCCTACGGTGGAGAATCATGCTTCTATGTATCAACATATCCAGTCAAGTATCGCCAGCGCAGTGGTAGCAGTGGTTTTGTCGAGCCGTCGGCGCTGCTGGAGCGATCAAACGTGCTGATTGTATGGAACGAGACCCAGCTCAACTATCGCCCGGGCAGTGTGCTCTGGGATACGACGTTCAAGCTCCCAACTCCGAGCTCGCAAGTTGTTATTATCATTGATCCACTCGGCAACGATCTATTCTGCGTTCGAATTGCCCATGAGGGATCCCCACTTTTCAATTTGCGTGACGTCATCACACGAGACGATGAAAGCTACGTGGACGAAGGCGAAGTGCACTGTGCCCGTGTCCTTGGGCCCTTGCAAGATGGTATGGTGGTCAACGGTACGTGGCTCGCTCCACTCGTACGCCAGACGGCGATCAATGCGGCAATGATTGCCCGTGCTTTCCACCGATACCAGCATGCAATCGGTACTACGACGTTGCCACCGCCGGATGGACCAGATTGGACGCGTGAGCGTATGCTGACTGCGATTGTGGAGAAGCACATGCGACCACAACTACCGGGTGAGTTCTATGGTGGATTATTCCGTGATGTGTCTCGCTACGCTCAGGAGGAAGAGGGTGGAGAGGATTTGGAAGAGCGAGACAGTGAATTCGAACTTGCTCGACATGGCGAGTGAGGTGTGTTTGAGCCATAATCGGCATCATAGACGAGTTTCTTGGGAAACTGGGTGAGGGCTGTACTTGATTGCTGTGGATGCAGACAGTTCGTTTCTACTTCTTTCTAAAATAGGTGCCCTGGGACTCACACCGGTTTCGAAGATCACAGGAAACTGCCGACCGTTCGTCCGTTTGATCGCAGGTAGGTATGAGACACTTGGGGCTTTTCATCTAGCGATACTTCACTCGTGCAGAAGCCTCCGAGCAGTTTAAAACCCTTCCGTGCACATCGAAGACATCGGCACTTTTCAGCGACACCCACATGTCGTTCTTGAGATCTCCTCGGGGCGGCACTTCATCGAAAAAGGCACAGGCATGGCCCGACACGAAAAGAGAGAATCTCGTTGATCGTTTGACCATCCGACGTGACAGCGATAATGTAAGCGACCCAGCTGCTGAAACGATAACCATCGAAGGATACCTATGGGTTCGAGTACACTCTCGTCGCCGTCGATACTGCTTGCTGCAAGGGAGAACATTGCACGTGTACAATTCAAAAGAGGAAGCTATGACGTCGCCAGGCCAGTTGAGTCCATCATCAAAGAAAAAGATCATCGTTATTGGAGTCAAAGACGCGATTGACCTCGACAAACATACCCGCGCGCAACTTTTGGGGGGTGAAACGACCGGCGGGACCTTGGAGAACTCGCTGGTCATTAGTACGCTCAAATCTAAGCTTGTCGGCGTCGAAGCTGAAACGCAAACAGAAAAGCAGCGTTGGCTGCACGCGATGAGCTGCCTCAACTTTGCGTCAGCTGCAACTGAGAAGTCGCTGTTCTTGTCAATGCTTCAGGACAGAGACAGTTTTGACGCTCACACTGCCGTAACACTCTTACACCGATATCGCGACAACCCTGTGGCAACAGAGCTCGTCATCGACCGACTGGCCGAGTATGCAGAGCACCACATCGACGATGTCGAGTTTTATATTCAGCAGATCATGCACCTTGTTGTCAACTTGGAGATGTCGAAGACTGACAAGCTTGTGAACCTGCTCCTGTCGATCTGCAAGGCAAAGACGTATGTTGAGCATCTCGGCAACTGTATCCATCTCGCCCTTCAGTTGTTTTGGCTGCTGGAAGCCAAAATTCAAGACAAAGATCCAAAAACCTACAATATGTGTGCGAAGCTGCTAATGTCGATCGAGGCAAACGTTGTCAACCAGCAGTTTGAGATGCCTCTGGCGACATCCTCCTCCCCTGATGCTGTTTCGAAAATGCTCATGAAGATTCCAGGAATGAAAGAACGACTGGAAGACATGAGGAAACACTCCAGACAGACGAATCCTGCAACTGCTGAAGCCAGCACCAACCAGTCTAGCCTTCTACCCGAGGAGACAACTGCAGATGTGCATTCACGCGATTTCGAGGACGCAGCAAGTATACAGCTGTCGGAACAAAACAAGGAGGATGCAGTGGTCCAGCGCGAGATCTTGATGCAGTGGATGGAAAAAGAGCGACAGAAGCGATACAAATACTTCCACGAACAGCGTGACTTCGTTAAAGCGCTGACCGACATCTCAGAGAGGATGCGGCTCATCGAGCCGCCTACGGAGCGTAAGAAGCATCTGCCTGCTGCGCTGGAATCTCTGACGATCCCCCCGATGGCTTATATTCCTCTCGGCCGAGTGTCTGATCCTTTCTCGAGAATCACCCGTGTCTTGAAGGACGAAGGTACCGTCTTCTCGACCCATAGTCGCGCGCCGTGTTTGCTGTGCTTTGAAGTAATTGTGGACCAGGTGAATGCCGCGGGCCATCGTGCATCCTTCTCACGACCTACCTCCGTGGCGAGTTCCTCGCAGAGACCGACAGCGTTGACCGCCAGAGGCAGCGCAAGTCAAATGTCAGCGTCCTTAGCATCTTATGTTGACGAAGAAGTGGAGGTATCAGCGTGTATCAAGAAGTTCTCCTTCAAGGGTAAGTACATCTCAGTCGAAAGTCAACACGCACAAGACGACGACGACGACGATGTCGGCGACGTCGAGCAAGTCGCTGTCATGGCGAAGCAAGACGGAGCAGCTGAAGACGCTTCATTGAAGGCTCTCGAGCGTCACCTCAATATTTCGGCTGAAGAATTTTCGCACCCTCAACCAGTTGAGGTATTACCCAAGCACGAATCGAGCAGTTCCACCGATACCACATCGAAGGGAGCGACAGTGGAAACTGACGTAGAAGAACACCATCGACTTATTCGACACCGTTCACGTACAGCTTACGAGTATAGCTTGTCAAAGCTTTTGAGTGAGGGTACCTTTGGTGAGCGCTGGAAAGCAAAAAAGGTGGGTTGTGCGTAGTGGACCTCATGGGGGCACTTGTTATGACAAATTTCTTCCGCAGGAACGTATCCGTGCCTCATCACCGTACGGTAATATGCCCGGTTGGAACGTCATTTCACTGGTACTACACGAACCTTTGTGCGAAAGACACTTTGTGATCCTGACGCTCACATTTTGCGTTCATATGGCAGATCTCCAAGAGCAACGATGACATTCGCCAGGAGGTATTTGCGATGCAGCTCATCACCAAATTTCAAGAAATCTTCAAGGAGAGCAACTTACCGCTCTGGCTTCGTCCTTACCGGATAATTTCCACGGGCAAGACGTGTGGGCTCATCGAAACAATTACTGACGCGCAATCGCTCGACTCACTCAAAAAGAAACCTGGATACGTGAGCCTACGCGCGCACTTCGAGCGCACTTACGGCGGAGGTGACGTCCATTCAAGAGCGTTCAAGATCGCACAGCGTAACTTCTTGTACTCGCTCGTGTCGTACTCCCTCGTCTGCTACCTATTGCAGATCAAAGATCGACACAACGGAAACATTATGCTGGACACTGAAGGCCGTCTGATCCATATCGACTTTGGTTTCATGCTGGGCACGGCTCCCGGGGGGAATTGGAGCATCGAGACTGCACCATTCAAGCTCACCAAGGAGATGGTTGAAGTCCTGGGTGGCCCGGACTCGAAGCTGTTTGGCGAGTTCATTCAGCTCTTTGCTCGCGGCATGCTCGCTGCTCAAAGGAGTGCCGAGAAAATCATCACGCTAGTGGAGATCATGATGCGAAACTCCACGTTCCCATGTTTCCAGGGCCGTGGCGACGTGTCGAAGGATTTGCAGAAGCTGCGCGACCGCTTCCTGCTCAACTGCTCGACCGAACAGACAGTCAAAAACGTGTTGAAGCTCGTGAGCACAAGTTACAAGAACAAGTGGACCAAGCGCTACGACCAGTTCCAGAAGCTCACGAATGGTATCCTGCCGTAGGAGGTGATTACAATGCTTGAGAGAAGAGCACGATTTAAGCGTTGAATTCCAATCTTTATTAGTTCCGCATTCGTTTGGCTGCGCCAGGAGGTCCGCCATCACTAGGATCGAAATCGAATTGAGACAAACTGAGGTCATTCATATCAAACTCAGATGTCACGGCGCGGGCTGGTGGAGGTTCGTTTTTGATCACTGGATACTCGGGCATACGGGATGGCGGTGGAGCGTTGCGGGGCATGAATGGCTGGGGTGGGAGGTTTGAATGACGTTGCTGGTTCGGCATCGCCGATTGCGGGGCTAATCCGTGTGCATGCTGCGGCAGCGTCGCTCCTGGGACCGTGCTCGTATGGATTGGCCTAGACGTTGTGCTTGAACCGATTGCTGAACTGACTTGTTGCGCATGCGAAAGTTGAGGCATGGGTGGCGCGCGACGTGCTGCGTCGTGAGTGCCGCCCGTCCCGCTGGCCATTGCCTCGACAGTGTTCTGCCCCACGCCGCTCGTCATCACAGTCGCTTGTCGCGTCGTTTCTGCTGCTTGTAGCGCCGAAATTCGACTCGCAACAGTAGCTGCATTGGCCTGCGGAGGCGAAGGCGTGGCGACAGCAGGTTGAGGAGGCCTCTGTTGGAATTGTTGGGCTGGTTGCTGGGCTGATTGAGCAGCGGCTTGAGCCGGTAGAGTCACGAAGGGAGAAGCGTTACTAGAGCCCGGTGAGGGTCCTCCAAACGTCCCTATAGGAGGTGTACTTTGCGCCATCGGTCGCCCACCTGGAGCTGGAATCGCAACCGGCTGAGGAGTGGGCTAGCGAGGGAGAGATCGGTCACCGTCAGCAAGGGTGGGTAGTTGGAAGTCTACAAAGAGAATGCGGACGTACCTTGTTGGAGTGAACGTCCTTGATGTGTTCACGGTCATAACACGAATTGCCGAGGTACTCGCCAAAGAGACGTAGCGCTCGCTTGCGTGCATCCGAGATACTTGCCTGCCGATCACCAAACCACCATTCGTTTTCGTCACGGCGTCGCTCTGGTGGTCACTGCACGGGCAACCACACCACGCACCTTCTTGGCCTGTTCAATCGCCGCGCCGAGATGCGGCTGGCCGTCGGCCTGGCCAAAGCCCACGTCCTCGTGGCTCGTGCCGTCCTTGAGCTCGATCCGCACGAGGCTGCTGAAGCCGATGCTCCAGCGCTCGTTCTTCTGCTGCCGCTGCGCCATTCCCGCCATCAACACGCGGTCAGTTGTCACCTCTCATCAAAAGCACACATAGTCGTCCTTACGTATTCTTCTTTGCACTCGAGAATGTGGCAGGACCAGCCGTTGAAGCCAAAGGCCTGGTTCGCGAGCTCGATGGCCTTGCAGCTCTCGATGTAGGTAAGCTTGGTGCCGCGCGGGCCGGCGCGCCGCGAGAGGTTGTCCTTGCCCAGCTTTTGGAGGAGGAACGCGTTGACGTTGGATTCGTCGCCGGCGCCAAAGCCGACGTTGCCGAAGCGCTTGGGCGCGAGCGCGAGCGCGGCTTGGGACAAGACAGAGCTCAGTACGTCCCGCGACAGCAGCGCCTGGACCAGCCCCGAGAGCTGCTCACTGGAGACGGGCGACGGAGCCGCGTGGCCCGACGACGCGTCGTCGTCGCTCAGCCGGCGCTTCATCATCCACGGATAGACAGAGAGAAATGGGCCGCGCGTGGGGGCGGGAAGCCATGGGGAACGGCAACAATTTTTGAACCGGAAATTATTTACAATAGTACACAATTATCCAAAATGACATACGTAGACACAATAATTTTGCATTCATTATTATAGAGACATTAAGTACAGGAAAACACATACAATAAACTATAAGAACGCTTAAATGATCATTTGACCACAGTGGATTACCAAAAACTGCGATTTTGCGGGACGTGCCCACGTGGCCTCGTGGCATCGCAGCAGCGCAATTGCAGTATATAAACCAATCAAAAGCCTTCATGGATCCACGAAAGTATATGATTGGATGAAAAACCGATCAGGATGGGCTTGCGAGAGGGTCAGAGGGGGGGGGGG
>JAADVT010000684.1:0-17724 GCA_023335895.1 Pythium rishiriense
GGCTGGGCCAACTCGGCCGCTCACCGCGCCAACCTGCTCAGCGCGAGCGCTGTCAACGTGGGCTTTGCGCGCGCTATCAACACGGGCTGCTCGGGCTACAGCCAGTACTGGACCCAGGACTTTGCGCGGCTCGCGTAAGCCTAGGCGTTGTGGATTTGGCTTGTACGACTGGCTTTTGAGGTCTCCTCCGCACCCTTTATGACACTGACATTTATTGGAATTCCTAAGCCAAAAGTGAAGATGAGCAAAGGAGCTGCACACCTTGCCATCGCTTCAGTCTCGGCTTGGTGTATCTAACGAGTCTACTCCATTCTATCCGAATGATACCTTTATCGAATGCAATTCTCTGGATGAACTTTTGTTGTTCTTTTGGACATGAAGTGACCAAACCTATCAGATTTTCAGAGTTGGGCTTCTAGAGCCCGCTCTTTTAAAAAAAAAAAACTCGGTCGTCCGCCTCCAACGTGGTGAATCCCTTCAACTTGCTCTGGCCGATGTTCACAGGCTTTCCGGAGAGCCATTGTCTGGCTTCTCGGCAACGTGACACACTTTCTCACTCCTGAGACTCACCAAGAACGGCTTAGCCATCCTCGGGCTGCGACTAACTCACGCCGAACCGTTCGAAACTCTCTTGACAATTCTTGATCTGAAAACTGGGGTAGCCCCCTCTTCATGGCATCATGGCTCGTCCTCGATGTACAGCCACTTGAGCACGACCACACCATCTATTGATAGCCTTAGGCTAGGGTAGTACTCGGGTGGGTGACCACCGGGGAAGTCCGGGTGCTGTGTAGCTTCGAGTACGTTTAGTGTGTTCAATAGACTTCACGTTTCATGTCATGTCAGTGGCGGACCGGCGCGACTGTCCTCGGACAGCCCGCGGGAATTCTCACGGAATGTCTAACTGCCGTTGAAGGGAAGTAGAACCTGGGGAAAGGGCATTGTTTTGTGGGACGTGGCATCTTTTCGTTCTCTGCTTGTCCAGTCGCCAAAGCAACCAAATTGTCGTATTCCATGGATTGGGAGCTGCTCATCGCGTGTATCCACGGAGACGTCGTGGCTGTGGAGCAGTGCTTGGAAGCCGGTGCAAACGTCGAAACCCGCAACACTGGGGTACGTTCGGACTCGAAGGGCGACCATTCTCAGCCATGAACTTCGTTGTAAACGTACCCTATGTCCCGGCTACACCAGACCAGGCGAACACCACTGATGGTCGTGGCTATGATCGGCCGAATGCCACTTCTCACGGTTCTGATCGCGCCTGGTGCAGATCTCAACGCGCGTAACCCTCGTGTACGTAACTTCCGCGTTACCCTGCAAGCTTAGGCCTGACGGTGTCGCTCGCGTTGAATCCGAGGAGGGTACGGCATTGCACGAGGCATGCCGGCGCTGTAACGTCGAAACAGTGCAGGCGCTACTAGAAGCCGGTGCGGATCCAGAAGCCTGTGTCACCGTACGTGGAATGGTTGTTGTAACGCTGTTGTATGGACCACCGAGTCGATGCCCTGTCCCATTCCCGCAGGAAGGGGGGCCAACCCCAATTGACGTGCTCGGCGCGGATTGTTTAGTCTTATGTACATGTATCGCTGCGCTCGTTTGCTCATCGAATACGGCGCCCAAGTCACGGACCTCAACGCTGATCCAACGGATCTACTCTTCTCCACACAACGCGTGGTCATAAACAAGTGGCTGTGGATCTGGAAGGGGCAGCGCTCCCGTGGCGAACCACTCACATCGGTTTCGGAAGAAACTCTGTTGCAAGAATACGCGAACTTCCATTAGGCATTCAAGACTGCAACTCGCACTACTAGGAGGAGATGACGCGACGTCACATCTCGTGACAAAGTGATCGGTGGAATCTTCGTTGGACTGGAGGGTCAGTCATCCACGACGGCACGTTGTATGTGTTTCACGTGTTTGACGTGTGATGACACTGACCGTATCGGCGTATGGGACATAAACGGCACATTCTCGTAGCAAAAAACAAACAAACAAACATACTGGCGCCTACAAACTTGCTCCCTCATTAACCCTCCTGTTCGAAATAGAAATCATCCAGTAGCTTGAGTACTCTTGGCTTCTCGGGGGAGAAAACGCTCTCAAGCAGTTGTCGCCCCCAAGGCGAACCGCTTTGATACGATGAAGTCGCTCGTTCTGTTTTTGGCGCTGCCACTGTTCGGCCAACTCGTTACCATCTCCTTCCTCGTACTTGGTGTGTGGCTCTTCAATAATCCGATTTAGTATGTCCGGGAGGCAAGGGCGGAAGCAGTAAACGGTTCTATTTTCGATTTTAATGTGGTGTATTAGTTAGAATAGAGAACTCGGATAACCCTTCGGCAAGCCACGGGACCAACCGGTGGCGAACATGTCCGCCGGCACGTGGGTAGGCATACCGACCGACCTGGACGCGAGAAAACTCTTATCGTCCTGCGGAGCTATCCGGCGAGGACGGTGCGAGAAGTAATTGATCTATCCACGGCTCCACATCGTAGGAGAAGTATACGGTTCGAAGTGTCTGATAGAGTTCCCATGCCGCCCGCAAATAGTGAACCAAAAATGAAGGACCTATGGCTTTCTGGGCAGAGGTTGAAGGCTCAGATACGCTCACTCTCTCTGTAAGGATGTTTAGGAACTCGCAAACGTTGACCACTACTGACGACGGTCAGAACGATGCTGCCCAGGTCCGCACTGGACGACGACACACTCGTACAATATGCGGGAGGCGACGTTGAAACCCAGACCGACGACCATGGGACGCATCCAGGTCATGAGCTCTGGCGCCCACTGGGGTAGCGTCGCGACAAAGCCTGCGATGACGCCGATCAACACGCATACCACGAGAATCGCGGTCGCCAGGTCCTGGATGATCGCGTCCTCATTCGGCCCGCAAACAACGAATCGCCAGAATAACGCCCACCAGCGCTCAATCGCCGTGCCGTGTCGGCGCTGACGATCGATGGAGCGGAGCTCCACGTGCATCTCGTGGCGGAGCTCCTCCATCAGCTCAGTCGACCGTGGCGACTGGACCTGGCGGCGCCACCAGCCGCGGACGCCCCTCGCCTGGCGCGCTCGCTCACGCTGGATCGCGTTCCGCAGTTCGCGACGAAACGCCTCGACTTGTTGCTGCTGCGCTCGCTGGACGGCCGACTCCACGGCCTTGACAGCCTTGTCCAGGGCTTGAGCAGACGGCGGCGAGGAACGAGCCGATCCCATGGTTATTAATAGTACGCGTAGCGGGCTCGCAGAATGGTGAACTGTGTACTGTGCGAAATGGCCCGCAAGACGACAAATTCCCTCACGAGTGAAAGGAAGGTCTCTCGAACCATGAATCTCGGGGAGCGTAGTCGTCCTTGAGTTCATCCGCGAAAAATATTGGAAACGCTGAAGTTTCTGAGAGCGACGCCAACGTTTCAAAAGCGGTCAATCATCCGATATCGGTTATGTACTGGTAGTTTCGGTGTTTGAAAATCTTGTACCGGTAAGCAACTATCGCAACAAAATATACCGGTGAGTCTGAATATGTGACGTGTGAAGAATGTATCCAGTGGAAGAGAACTGATTGTAGGTGGAGTTCCTGAGTGACCGCGTAGGCTCCGTGCACGGGCGTGGCTGCTGGCGCTGTGAGCTCAGAGCGCATAGAGACCGCACAGCACGAAGATCGCAAAGAGGAGCCAGGCGATACCGCGCGAGGCTACTAGCTCGCCAATCGCCACGGCCACCACGAATGTCGCCTTCCCGGGCTGAGGCTTGGATTGCCTGTGCAGGGCGCACGTCCTCTAAAGTTGTGTCAGCCGCTGAACGCAGTTCTTCGCGAAACGCCTCTTCAACGACTCCTAGGATCACCGAGGTCAGTTCCACCGAGGCCCGGTGCCTCGCAGAATCATATCGGCCTTGCAAGCGCACGTGCCGACGTCTCCACCAGCACCGAATAGGGGTGCCATGCTCGCGTTCAATAGCATCGAGCACAACCCGCTGAGATGATCGGGTTTCCTGATGCTGCCCTCGCACGACCACAGTCTCCGACATCGAGGCGATCTCATCAGACACGGGCGGCGGCCGTGTAGGTCGAGGCACTATCACCTGAACGTGAAGGCGCTTAGTCTTTGGCGGGAAACGCACCTACTTCGACGAAGCTGATTCCCGTGGTCGTGCGTTTGGCGTGTGGGGATTGGTGATGCCGACGCAAAAGTATTAGCGCGTGTAGCCGAGGATGGTGCAATTATCTTTGCGACACGATCCCAACCCGTCGGGCTTGTTCACGAAACTAAGCATGCTCTATTATGATAAGTCTTTCTTCAAAGTCATTCTCACCCAGCAGGGTGGAGATACAGAATATGATCTACGATCAATTACTATCGAAGAAACGCGCGGCGTCGGCGATCGCTTTCTGGGAGATCTCCTCTTGCTCGTTGTCCGTGAGTTGTTCCATGATCTTCTCCGTGTCAGGCAGTGCCACCCCCGCAGCGTCGTCGTCAAAACCCAACTCCGTGGACGGATTCGCGAGCGAGAAGAGCAAAGCCGACGTGTCGTTCAGCTCCGTCTCCGAGAAGACCTGGAGAGTCGAGACGAAGAGTATGATCGCGGTGAGCCACAGCATGGTTTCTCGTGGAATACGAAAGTGGAAATGGTGGGAAGAGGGACCTCGCCGGAAATCAGAGGCCAGGTCGTTCCTATTTGGTAGTCTCTTATCCGCACTATTCTAGAGCACGTCATGAGAGTCCGACCACGGAAGTAAGAGAGACAAAGAGGTCAATCATTCGGTTCCAAAACAACGGCAGTGGCAGATCATCTGTGACTACGTCGGCGCTAGGATACTTTCGCTGAACCTGCGTAAGAGCAGCTATTTCCTTGAACCAACGCCATCAAATCTGTCCACCACGGGCAAAATTACCTTGAACCACAGACTGCCCCGCACAACTGAGATGAACTTCAATGTGGCAGACGTAGGAGGGCTTTTGTACTTGGTATAATACTAGTACAGTATAATAGTTTGCCATGTCCGACACCCATGCATTCATCTCGGTCCCGCCGACGCGCAACGCGTGAGCGATGCCACGGTTAGTCACCTACCCATCAATCGCAGTGCCATCCATAGGTGCGTCTGAGGACCACTCACTGGCTTCACCGGACGGCCGAATCTCTCTCTTTGTGAGATGAGCCGTTGGAGACTCGCCAAGTGCAACCTGGAACTTCCACTCTTGGATCACGACTCAGTCTCTTTGTCGGGGAACTTCCAAGCTGGTCGAATCAGTCACTTCGTCGGGGAGCCTCCAGCTTCCAGCTTCCAGTTTGGAAGCTCCCCGACGAAGAGACTGATTCGTGATCCAAGAGCAAGTCATCTTCCAAGGGCCCCCAAAGACCTCGAAATACGATCACGATTTTTTTTTGGAGCGCCTCGCATTCAAGTTTTTCTTCTTCTTCGACGCCGATTGCGCCACAACTGCGTACCTCGCATTCACAGCGGAACGCCAAAGCTGTCAGCCTCGATCAATTCCAACAGACACGATCCCCACCCATCTCCCCACTCACAAGTGCGCCCCTTTTTGTACGTCTTCCGGCTAATTGGACAACCGCGACGGTGACGGCGAATCAAAGTCGCCCACGTCCTGTAGATTCGACGCTTTTGACATCGTGCAACGCTTTCCTATGATCGAAACTCAATTTGGAGAGAAAAAGTGCTCGAGCAACCCCAAGTCGCTGGGTAAGATCACGGTGGGATCTTCGGAGATTTTCTTCACCGTTTGCCAAAGAGCAGCGCTAGCGTTCTGTCAACCGGATGCGGTACTACAGTAGATAGATAGTCTGGCACTTTCATTCTGTTGTGCCATGCTGGCACCCGCGAATCTCTGGACAAGGCCGCAACCAGAGATCGAAGGACATCAGGACACAAAACTGTCAGTGAATCAGTCGACGGCGTCGTTCCAGCGATCGAGTCTCTTCGAAATGTGCCCAACAACGGCGAGTGGACCCACCAAAAGCGAATCTGTGGGCCGGTCTCTTGAAAGCGTGCAACGCCCAAATTTGGTTCATTCTACTGCTCTCGTCGCTTGACTTCTTCTCTGGCATCTGAAAGGACCATGGCCGTAATGGCTGGGCCCGCCAGGAGGGGATGAGGCAGACCGGTGGCTATGTTCTGTGCTCTCTCAGCTGGCTGACACCGAGAGATTGAGACTGGGATACGACCACAAATCCGGTGGTGAGAGAACTGTCCGAAAAGCAACGGCGCTTCGCCTGCTGCTTCTTCATTCTCGAATTCGAGCCCCTCTCGTCAAGTCCGAGACCCCTGCCCACACCAGCGATGAAGCTCTTGGAATCCTTGGCGCTCGCGCTTCTCGCCGTGCTCGCTGGCTCGGCGGACGCCGCGCGCAACCTCACGGCTGTGATCGACGTGCTCGCCTACAATGACGTCTACGAGATGCAACAGGACGCCGTCAACGGGCTCAACGTCGGTGGCCCGTCGCGCGTCGTGCCGATCGCCAAGGAGATGCGCGCCAAGAACCCCAACTCGCTCGTGTTCTTCGCCGGTGACACCATGTCGCCGTCGCTCTGGTCGTCCCAGTTCAAGGGCATGCAGATGGTCGATGCGCACAACGCCATCGGCGTCGACTTTGCGTGTCTGGGCAACCACGAGTTCGATTTCGGCGTCGACGCGTTCCTGAACGTCTCAGCCGCGACCAAGTTCCCGTGGCTCAACGCCAACTGCTACGAGAGCGCGACGGGTTCGCTACTCCGTGGCACCAAGCCGCGAGCGATCAAGGAGTTGAGCCACCCGACGTATGGCAAGATCAAGATTGGCATCTTTGGCGTCATGTATGACATGAAGGACTCGAGCAAGGGCCTGTTCTGGAGCGACCCGATCGAGGCCTCGAAGCACCAGGTCACGCAGCTCCAGGCGATGGGCGTTGATATGATCATCGCGCTCACGCACCAGGATCTCGCCGAGGACAACCGCCTCTCCAAGGAGGTTCCGGGCATCCACATGATTTATGCCGGCCACGACCACGCCTCGATGCTGCAGACCAACTTTGGCACGCCGTACGTCAAGGCCGACTTCGATTTCCGCTCGGTCTGGCGGTCCCACATTGAGTACTTTGCCAAGGACGCGAGCAACGCCGCGACCTTCCGCATGCAGCACTCGGCAGTGCCGATCACCGAGGAGATGCCCACGGACCCGGCGCTCGACAAGGTCATCTCGGACTACTCGAAGAAAATTGGCGAGCTGTTTTCGCGCGTGGTCGGTACGATCTGCGCGCCGCTCGACCTCACCAACAAGGTCGTCCGCGCCATGGACGCGCCCATCGGCCACGTGTTCACCGACGCACAGATGAGCTTTTACGGCAAGGGCTCGGGGGACGTTGTCGTCATGAACGGCGGCGGCATCCGCACGGACAAGGTGTACCCGGCCGGCACGCTCACGCTCGCCGAGGTCGTGGCGTGGTCTCCCTTTGGCAACACGATCATGGTCGTGCAGACGGACGGCGCGTCGCTCAAGAAGTTTATCACGCGTGAGATGGTCGGCAGCTGCGGCAGCGGCGTTGTGATCCTCAACGGACTCTATGTCCACACGGCCGGCGTCAAGTACACATTCAAGTGCACGGGTCTGAGCGCCGGCACAATCACGATCATCGAGTGGTCGGGCCACCCGACGCGCACGGGCCCGGTGCTCGACACGGACACGTTCAAACTCGTGCTCAGCAATTACTTGTTTACGTCCGAGTTTAGCGTGATCGCGGGCGTGTCGTACACGGTCATCGTCAAGGAGGCCGAGGCCACGCGCGTCGACGCTGCGCTCGAGGCCTACGTCAAGGCCCAGCCCGACGCCACGCTGTGTGAAAAGGACCCGACCGTGCGCTCGGCCGTGTCCTTTTAGACGCGTAGCACCTTGTACCACAGCACGCACCTCTCTCATTATCGACCATCACTCCACCATCTCAAAGTGGCTACATAGTTACAGTGTAACCCTTTTGCAATTTTGTACCCCATATGGTCAAGGGGTGGGCTACTATACGAGTAAACCCTGTACCACCAAAATCCAGTGGCGAGAGTGATGGTCAGTGAGTTGAAGCTGGGGGTTCTTCCTCTTCCTCTCATTCTTCTTTTGGCCAAGTCGAGCGCACACGTCCCTACCGTACTTGAGCCCCTCCCCCCCCGCCACCGCCATGTTCCCGCCGCTGCCACCGACGCCGTTCCCAGCGCCGCGCCACGCACAGCAGTCGCACCACGCGCCGACCTACGCGCAGGCGGCAGTGCGCATGCCGCCGCCCCTGCCGTGGCACCCGCCATTCGTCCACGCCCCGCCACCGCCGCCACCATCGCGCCGCCAGCCGTTTGCGCCACGCAATGCCACGGTAGGAAACGCACCGCCACGCGCTACACTGAAGACTGTGCCGTCTGCGACGCGGTACTTGGGCGCTGTTGCGCGGCCGCGACTGCCAGCGAAGCAACGCGACGACACGGACAAGGAGAACCAAGGGCCGATCGGGCAGTCCCGACCGGAGGGTGCACCACCACCACCAAAACCGCTTCCTCTCCCGAACGCGCGCGTGCCCGCAGAGAGTGTTTCGGTACCTATTTGGCCCAAGCCGTCACCGCGCGAGAAGCTCTCGTCGCCCTTGACCAAGGAACCCATGTCGATTTGGTCGGTCACTGCGCTCGATTTGTCGTCCATGATGCTTGAAGCACGTCGGAAGAATGTACCGCCGCAACACACCTATTCTGGTCATGCAAAGAAGCAGAATCAAAGCAGTCATGCGAGCCACGAGTGCGATTTGGAGAGCGAGTCGTCGTCCGCCGAAGGCAGCGATATCGATAAAGAGGACGAAGAACTGCTAGTCTTGAAGACGTACTGCGCGATCCCGTTCCTGCTCGAGTTTCTGTGCGATGGAGAAACTCCTGACAGGTTTGGGTATTGGGGCGAATCGTTATTGGCCATGGGGACTGATTATCTCCAGATTCCCAAGCACAAAAGGAACCGGACAGCAGAGCTCGCACGATTTAGTCAACGTCCGACGTCAAGATGCTCCCGTATACCAGCCCCAAAGCTTCCCCGTTACACTTGATTACAGCAAGCCTTTCAAATACGAGCGAGCCGCCTTACCTGCTTATCCGCCAAGCTGTCCAGCTTCCGATTTGGTTCGTTTGCAAATTCTGGATTCGATGTTTCTTCATTTTTTCTAGCATTATTTCAATTCTGACGCTGTTGTGTCGCCTTCTGTTAGCCACCGACGAGTGAAGATGGGACGACGCCTCCCCACATGCTCTGGTGGCCGGTACCCATAGCCTCAAATGTGGTTTTGTGTGGCCTGGGCTGTCTCATAACTCGATTTATCTCGCAAAACTTGTCAGGGCGACTGGAAATGCAGTACTTGCGGTACGTTTGTAGGCACACTGACCAGGCCAACCATATCACTGACGACCATGTTCATCAATGTGTGCAAAAGGCAACCATGTATGTCTTTGAAATCGGCTATCATGGTTTGGAGGTCGATTCTCACATATGTGTTTGCTCTTCGTGTTGCATTTCAGAACTTTTCGTACAGGTTGAATGGCTGCTGGACCCTGTCGTGGCGTATACACGCATCTCACTCGTACTTCTTTGACTACTCAGAGAGTTATGCAAGCGATGCCGAGAAGGGCGATACCATGAAGCAGGTTTCGTCTATCCTCTTCACCAGTGACAACATTGATCACCGACACGTATTACACCGTCGAGTTAGTGTCATCCTATATTTTGCATAACCAACGCTGAATGCTTCCAGCATCCCATTCACCTCATGCGCCCACTCTCCTTTTTTTTTTGGTTTCACTACGGATCATCATCCAAGCTAGAGAGCGGCGGTACATGCTGATGAATAAGGTGCTCGAGCTGAGGAGCGTTCGCCCCGTTGACCTCGGCGACGATCTTGCGATCCTACAATGCGTACACATCAGTCGCAGCCCATATTCACAGTCGTACATTCAAACGATCCCAACCTTGATTAGCAAGAAGCGCGGCTTGCAGCTGCCGTTGTCCTCGATACCCTCCAGTCCATGACTCACATTGACCTACACAGTATTCCTCAAGTCCCTTCGCGATGGTGTTTCTCCTTCAGCTGCACCACTCCAAGCAGACACGTACGCTGACAAACGTGACACGCAGCTCAGCGCGGTCGATCTCGGTGTTGAGCCGTTTGTACGTTGGCTCCATGATCTTGCACGGGCCGCACCAGTCCTTGTGGGCGTCCACGACTAATAGGAAAACTCAAGTCAGCTCACCCCGTCGAAACCAGGTCTTAACAAAGACTGACTCATACCCACCGAGCAGCTTCTTTTCGCTCATCTCACGGATCGCGGCCCAGTGCTCGGCGTCGCGCACGCGCTCCATGGCTTTCGATCAATGTGTGTGTGTGTTGGGGGGGGGAGTCTCGTGTGTCTTGGCATCCTCTTGCGACCTTTCGCGACCCCAAGTCGTCAAAACAATACTACCCCCGGTGATAATATAAACATCGAGATTAATGTTCTGAAATTCAAAAAATATCAGAAACGACTGGCTCCCGCCACAAGCCGGTTCCAAAGATCCGGTTCTCGCGCCCGACGGGTTGTTCGGTGGGAACGCAATTCAAGGGAATGAAGCGAAGAACGGTTCCGATGGATGGATGGTAAACGTGTTTCAAATGTATCACGGAAGATGCAAGGCGTGTGTTCTCTATGGCTACCTTCGCTAAATATGGTGGGATGTTGTGAGGCCATGGGCGGGCGTCTCCTTCGATCGGAGGGCTCGCGCCATGGCGGTTCGGCGCGCGTGGGTGGTCGGCGCGGGACTGTACGTGAGTGCTCGACGCGTGGGGAGGAGAGTGTTTCTCCTTCTGCTTGGTAGAAGGTGTGGGGCTCCTCTGGAGCTCGCTTGGGTGGATCTTGTGCAAGTGTGCAAATCTCAAAGACGACGCGGGGTTGCCGTGCCGGGGGTTGGTGTTGTTTTTTGTCATCTTGGGAAGCTCGTGGGGATCCCGCTGGCGAGTCACCCGCTTACATCGAGCCCGAGTGGGTCGCGCGGTTGCTGGTCTCGCTGAGCTCGATGCACCCGTAAAAGCTCTTGAGCAGCTTGGCGAGCTTGCAGTTTTCCTTCTCGCAGCGCTGGATCACGATGGGCGGGCACTTTTGGAGCGCCTCCTCGAGCTCGAGCAGGAACGCGTTGAGGAACAGCACGCGGTCCTTGACGACCCAGCGCGAGTTCTTGCCGAGCAGGCGGCCCTGCATCACGGGGAACTCGGTCGCCGTGAACACGGGTTCGAGGAACTTGGCGAGCAGGCAGCTCTGGAGCGGGTCGTTGCCGCCGCACGGGCAGCTCTTCTGGACCTCAAAATGGCGGCGCGCGAGGCGCTGGAGCTGCAGGAACGCCGAGAAGCGGCGGTACACGATCTCGCCGTCGCTGTTGCCGCCGAACTTGGGCTGCACGCGGATGGCGTAGTCCGTGTGCGATCCTTCCTTGCGCGTGTCGACGACGACCGTGTGCACGGCGTTGATCGAGATGGTCGGCGGGAGCATGGTGGGGAGAGAGAGAGCAAAGAAACCGAGTTTCCACGAGGAACGATGTGAGCGGCACGACGCGAATCGGAGAATGTTCTAGTTGGTTTGACATCCTTGCTCCACACCGGGGAACACCGGCGCCCTCGACCACCCACGGCAGCATCCCATCGCGCCAACACCACGACACAGAAGCGCCACCTCTTTGACGGCGCGAGGGCGAAAAGGTGAAGGCGCTGATCGAGGTGTGGGCTTGCGTGCCTGCGCAGAGAACGAGCACGCGACGGGGGAGATCAGGAACAAGTCGCACCCCAGTCACGACTGCTCCGGGAACCCTCGATAGGGAGATCTTCGCGTGACCATCATATGTTGAAGGAACATATGCATACGCAGGTACGTTACAGATGAGTAATGAGCTCCTGGTGACTGTGAGACAGCTGGAATATGCGATACGAGAGGTTTCTCGTGTGCTGCCGCGATCAGGGCTAGGGCGAGGTGGCGCAAGTCGGCAAGGTTGTCTCGGACGGACACTCTGTGGGGGGCACAAAATGAATCGCGGTGGTGACGCTTTGACGTTTGAGCAAAACGCCCAACAACCGTTCTCTGCGCCGCCAGAACCGCCGCCGAGAACAAAACATGCTGCACAAACACCGACTCGACGATTGACTCAGATCCACGTTCTCGTGGATCCGCATGAGAAACACCATGGACAAAAATCCAGGGAGACTCAAGAAAAAATCCCGGGGCTAGTTCGAGTCGGTTGTTCATTCACGCGACGACGCACAAGCAGCCACGAGTTGTTCGTCGGTGTTTCAAGAACCGACCCAGCTTGCCAGAATGGCCTTTCCAGGAATGATGATTTGCGAAACCGTCATTCCGGCAACAGTGCCACGCACGGCCAAGGCCAGACGTGGCGGTTCCACACAGAAAAAAATGTTCCGGGATTTTGACTGATGGGAACCACCGGGGTCACTGCGATGGCACCAACGGTCACTGGATGTATTTCACGAGGATCAGTTCCTTGATGGGTGGGTGGTGTTTCCATCCTTTAGACTTCCACTTGAGCATCTGGAGTCCAAGCGTCTGTAATGGACGTGGTGTTCTCCGAGGAACATTTTCTTGTGATGAACGTTCCAATGCGGCGTAATATGTTTGCTTTTTTCTCAAGTTGGCGCGAACCGAAGGCCAAGCATTGTGGAGAACCAGAACCAAAAGCTCTGTGTCGGTAGATATCTGTTCTCTGCGACGAGGAGCACAAGCACTGGCCGAGCCAAAGATGCCTTGTGGGCTTCTGCACTGCAACTCCCAAATGGCGTGCGCGCTTGTCGCACTCATGAACCATCTGATGCTCTCGCCATGAGCAAGGCACGACTGTACCCGCCCAGCCAAAACCACCCAATAAATTGCACGTATTTTCGTATTGACTCGCGGCCATGAAGCCAATGCAGGGTTCTGCTAACAATCGCGATTGTGTGCCTCTTCAAACTCTGCGTCTGGCAGCGAGTTTCCATGGATCCGCCTGGTTCACTGATGAGCACCTTTGAATGTGTTCTTGCTCTCCCAAACACGCCTAGAAAACGGTTCTTGTTCCACCGTTGACGCCCGATCGACGCGATGACGTTCCGACTGCTCGAAACGTGATCCACGCGGCACTGATGTGGCCAGCATCACATTCGGAAAGATCGTTTGTGGGTTGTGTGGGTGACGAGGCCACCCCCACAAAAATGTTCCACAAGAGCTGATGTTCCCGCGGTACGTATCCACCAACGAGATTGTTCCCGCGCTGTCGGGTTCAATTCTGTGGCTTTGTCGTGTACCGTAGGTTACCAGTAATCGGTCGCAGCGGTCAGTCGAGCAGGCGCAACGTGGTGGCTTCAAGGTCCTGTCACAGATCAAAGGATCTGGGAGCCCGAAAGCCACACGATGGTCTGTTCCCCCGTATTCGCTGGACCAATGCGCTCGTTCCTGCACGGTGCGCGTCACAGAGCGTGCTCGCGTGAGCACAGAGCGATCCCTGGGGAACCGATCCAACCACCAACGCGATCCTAAAGAACACTGGATGAACGAGAGATTTGTGGGAATCGGTGGCGGCTTGCGATGGCATCGAACCGTCCCGCCATTCGATTTTCCGACCTGCGTAACCGTCTTCGCAGTCGCACGCGCGTGAGGCGGCACATGGAACCGCCATGTCAGCTCGACACTCCTGACGCCAGTGCCCCCTCTTGCGGGGTTCTATCTTTTCGACTGGTCGCCGCCGCACAGGGTGTGTAGCCATGTTTTGAAGGTTACGAACTGACCAATCCAACACAGTTCGTATCTGTTCTACCGATTTTGTGCGTGTCTTTGTTATACAACGTGGTCCACACAACATTTCCGGTCGCCACCACAGCATTGGCGCGGCGCACTTTCCCCCCCCCGAAGAGCTCCGCCGCCGAATGCTGCGCAACTGGCGCGCCGCGTTGCGCGCCGCTGCGCGCGCCCCGAGCGCTTCAGCTCCCCATGCTTCCTCTTCGTCGATAACCACTCGTAGTGCGCTTCCAGCCGTGGCGGTCCGGTCGTTTGCCATGCAGGCAGAGCGCCACGCCGCCTCGTCGTCCACCACAGCTTCGTCTCCGACGTCGTCGGCTTTGCCGTCCTCGCCGCCGCCGCGCAAGCGCAAGAGCCACGAAAAATCGTCGGCGCCGTCGAACCGCGTGAGCGAGCGCGTGCTCGCGGCGCCCGAGAGCTCGTACAGTGAGGCGCTCCGGGCGTTCGAGTACCTGCGCGACCACAAGGCCCAGCTCCGCGAGCGCCACTTCCTCGCGCTCGTCGAGAAGGCCAGCGTCGAGCACGAGTACGACGCCGTGCGTGCCCACTTTGCACAGTACTGCGCCGCGCTCCAGGCCAACCGGATCGCGCTGTACCGGTCGCCCAAGACCTCGTGGGGAAGCTACCAGTCGGAGCGGCTCCAACTGCACCGCCACATGCTCTGGGCCATGCTCCAGAGCGGCGCGCCGGCCACGCGCTTCCGCGCGATGCAGCGCCACTACCGCAAGCACGAGCTCGCGTCCAAGCTCAACCGGCTCGGACTCTACGAGTCGGACGCGCTCAACTTTTTGCTGCGCATGGAGTGTACGTTTACGGTCGTGGACCCGCGCGCGCGCAACCAAGGCTCCGAGTCGTGGCTCGCGCGCGTCGCCACGATTCTCGACGAGATGCGCGCGCAAAAGTTCCGCACCAACTACTCGAGCTCCCACGCGCTGTTCCATTTCATGATGCGGCGTCCAGACGTCGCGATGCTCGACAAGTCGCTGTTGACCGACGACGAGGAAGATCGTGGCCACAACAGCGCCGATCGCGACCAAGAAGAACGCAAACCCACGGATGAAAGCGAAGAAGACCAGGCGGTCCACCGCGTGCTCAACGCGCTGTTCGACCAATACCCGGAGACACTCGAGCGCGACCCGCGTCGCATGTCGTTGGCCGTCAGCACGGCCGCGTCGGCCGGGCGTGTTGGCCTCGCCGTGGGCTTGTTGCGTGATGCAGACACGCGCGGCGTCGCTGTGGATGCGGCGTCGTTTGCGCATGTTGTCGCGATGGCCAAGGACGAAGCGTCGCGGATCGCGATCGCGGATTTGTACATGCGCGCCAAGGAGCACGACCGGATCTACGAGTCCGAGGACAACCACTCGATGAAGACGTACCTGCTACTCTACGCGATCCACGACGGCAACTTCACGCAGATCATGGAGCTTCTCCACGAGATGGAGTACAACAAGATCCCAGCGTCCCCGCACACCGTAGCGATGCTCTTCGCGAGCGTCGCCAAGTACCGTGCCAGGATCCGTCACAAGTTCCGCCACCGCGACGACCCGAGCCAGCTAGAGGCCGCGCTCAAGGAGTGTCCCTCGGTGGCGCAACTCATGGCCAACTTCCCTACGGTAATTGACCGCAACACGCACACGGGCTCCCAGTCGATTCTCCAGGCGCTGCGGTCAGGGGACATTGACGTCGCGCTTTCCGTGCTGCGCACGACCGTGCAGGTCGCCAAGGTGCGCTTGCGCGCGGAAGTGTTTTCGCAGGTTTTGTACGCCGTGCTGGCCACGGACGCGACCAGCAAGCGCGATGTGCTTGTCACGCACCAAGTGGAGCAGCTGTTCGACACGCAGCACCCGGGGCAGCGAGACCACTTGAACGCGCAGCTACTCAACCTGTGCGAGTCCAACAACGACCTAGAGACGATGGTCGCCGTGCTGGACAACTGGCACGCGAACCCGACCGGACCGCTGAGCAAGCGCGCGCTCAACCGAGTGTTCGATGTGATCAGCTCCCACCTCAAGGCCATCCGGAGTCAGGACAAACTACACGATGGAAAGCAGGCGGAGGACGAGCAGGCGCGTTACAAGCTCGGCAGTTTGGAGCTGTCCTTCTGTGGCGTGCTGGAAAAGTATCCGATGCTCGTTCCGCTCGACCGATCGACGGTGGGCACCGCGCTCATGCGATCGGCATCGGCCAAGCTCGTTAACGATGTCGCGACGCTACTGAGTGTCGCCCACGCGAAGAACATCTCGATCGAACCAGTCGTCTACAAGGCCTCCCTCGACGTGCTCCACGAGGCTTGCAGAGATGATCCAGAGTCGCGTGCGTATGCAACGTTACGTGAAGCCATCTCGTCGATGGAAGCAAACGGCGCCTGGACGACCATTTGTGAGGAGTTTCCAGAGTTTGCGGCGCGGCTAAGCGAGTAAGATTCACACAAGCGGGAATGAATGCCAAATAGAGCAATGTGTGTCATGTAATTAGTGTCGCGATCATCATCAGTGAGGCTTCTCTGTCGTCCCTAAGGGCACCCACTCGCCCGTGGATAATCTGTGGAGACGCTGGACAGCCGCATCCCCCCAGTCGACGTTCTGGATGCTCACGAAGAGCACAAAGATGACGTAGAAGACCCACGACACGTTGAACATCTTGAACGCGTACATATTCTTCTTGCCGATGCATTTGCCCATCCACGGACAGTGGTGGTCATAGTCTTCGATACACACGCCGCAATCTTCGCAATGCTCAGTGTACGCGTCCTGCGGGACCTCACAAATATCGCAAAAGCGAGCACGCGGACTGAACCTCGAGTAATAGCTCGGCGGCGGGACCCAGGTGTTCGATGGGGCAGGCCCCGTCGCCGGACGCGCTGTGGTCCCACGCACTCGAGCACCGGCGCCACTCTCAAGAGCGTCTTCGTCATGGCTGTCGTCATTGTGGTCCTCTTCATGACAATCATCGTCTTCCACCACGATCGTCGTACGGTCATCGTTGTCAGGAACCACGTGGTCGGCTTTCTTGAGCGTGTTGGCCTTGTTCGCCGCTGGAAACACGATCCCTGGGTCCAAGCATGCCACGCAGTACAGATAATACAGCGTCATACCACAAAAGCCGAGCGTGACGACCGAGTAGTACCACGGCAGCAGCGCGCACTGCTGGTGGAGAAACAGCGCCGTGCAGCCCACGACGATCGAGAGCGTGACTAGGACGCCGACCCAGTGGGGGCCCACGAGCACGAGCTCGCGCGCCACGCGCCTGCGATCCACCACACGCCGGTCCCGTAAAACCTACACACCACAGACCGTCTCCACGTGAGCCATACCCATCTCCTCGACCACGAACGAATGAAACGACCACCCACGTAGCTCTGCCTGGGGAACAATCGCAACAAAGTCAGCGTTGGTGGGCCACGGCCTTTTTTCGTGGTACTGCCACACGACGTACCCGATCTTCTGAAGCTTGAACGGGCGACAACAGCACGCGAACGGGTCGGTGGTCCTCGGCGCCGCCATTACCAGCGCGGCCAGCTCCTCGGTCGTGGTCGTCGCTTCTTCCGATTCGTCGCGCGTGGGGTCGCCTTGTGCGTCGTCTCTCTCGTGGTGGTGCTTCTGTGGCTCCTCGAGCGCCATCCGCTGGCGCCGCACGCGCTCCCACTCGCGCTGGAGCGCCGCCGTCGAGGCGTCGGTCGTCGCCGTACGGCTCATTCCGTTGCCTTGGCTTTGGCTTTATCAGGGTGGAAACAGCCCACAAAGAAGGGTATTGGAATGCGTTAACAAAGGTGGAGGATCATTCAAAAGAGGTAACGACGGATGAGATTAGATGATTGGCTAGAAATGGTGAGGTCACTATTTTTCAACGGACGTTGAAGATGGAGCTTGCGGTTGTCGTGAGGATTGATGGCTTTGAAAAAAAAAAAAAAAAAAC
>JAADVT010000685.1:0-17719 GCA_023335895.1 Pythium rishiriense
ATGGTGCGAGTTCCGACGAATTTGAGTCGGAACTCGCGCCGCAAGACGCGAAAAACGCGCTGCCGTTGCCCCTGCGGGGCGACGGCGTGCGCGCGCAGCTCGTGGGGCTCGAGCTGCCGGTGTACGCGACCAACATGGACTGCGTGCTCGAGACCGTGGGGGGCATGGGCGTGCTCCAGCAGACCCACGAGGCCAAGAGCCAGTTTCTGCCCGTCAAGCTTCGCCCGAGCGAGCCGTCGTGTAAGCCGCTCTTTGCCGACCTCACCAAGACGCAGACCATTTTGCTACGCGTGCGCCGCACCAAGCCCAAGACGGTACCAACGCCGGGCCACTCGGACGGCCCACGGCTCGAGGGCCGCGTGGTCGGGCTCGTGCGCGAAAAGTACGTGTGCGAGGGCATGGCCGACTTCCAGTACTTTACGGCGCGCAAGTTTTACCCGGACGCGGCCGCACGCGCCGATCTCACGGCGCGCAGCGACGCAGCCGTAGACATGGCGCTTGGCGGAGACCCCGCGCTGCCCGTGGGCTCGGTCATGCCGCGCGACGCGGTCTCGACGTACACCGGCTCGCGCGCGCAGCTCGCGATCAAAGCCAGTCTGCGACCGTACCTCCGTGTCCAGGACGAGCGCGAGCTCGAGATGGTGCCCGAGGTCTTCTCCAAGGTCGACCTGCCGCTCAAGTACGAGTTCCGCCAGCGGTCTGGGTACCAGCCGACCGAGGCCGCCAAGAAGCCGTCCAAGACCATGACGTACCTCAACTTCCACGACGACACGCCGGCGCCCGCTGCGCCCAAGCCGGACAACCCGGTGATCCGCCGCCGGCCCGTCGGGTCCAACGAGAATGTCGACGACGACGTGCTGCGGATCCTCCAGGAAAAGCTCGCCGAAAAGCCCGTGTGGCTCCGGCCCAAGCTGTTTGTCGGTCTTGACTTCATGGAGCGCCGCGCGGCGCGCCGCATCCTACGCAAGCTGTGTTACGTATTTGTGGACGGTCCCTGGCGTGGGTCGTGGATTCGAATGGGGTACGATCCGCGGAAGACGAGCGACTCGGCCAAGTACCAAGTCATCGAGCTGCGCAACAACCGCGAACTCGTGCACGCGAAAGTCACGCACCCGAGCCGCAAGCGCACCAAAAAGTACAGCGGAATCAACCCCAAGGGCCCCCGTATTGCCAAGGTCACGCAGACATCTGAACATGAAAACTCGCAAGCCAACAAGCGTCGCCGTAAGGAACGCTTTCTACGTGGTGAGACGAGACGATCGTTCCTTGTGGATCCAAACGAACAACAACAACAGCAGCAAGACGTCCCAGGAAGTCCGAGTCCAAGTGTGACGTCGAACGCAAGCGCTAGCAACACGAACGGCGCTGACCGCTCGATGGTTGACTGGGACTCAGAGAACGATGATGACGATGCCGTGGACGAAGAAGGAAAGCAAACCGATGAAGAGCGATCTTCTGCAATTGCGAACGCTGCTAATGGAAGCAATGGCAGTAATGGTGATAAGGCGTACGAGATCTTTGGTGTCCCGCTCACAAGCGCCAATGTTCTCTTTCAACTGGATGAAATCGACAACGACGAAGTCACCGCCTGGATCGGACAGTTCCAACCGCAGGAAAAGCCGACTCTGCTCGGAGGATGGTACTCAACGCACATGTTCTTGCCTCTCCGTGAGATCATCCGCTACCGGATCGCTGCTCTCGTGGGGCGGTCCAAGGCAGAGCTCGAGACACGGCGAAAGCGGATTGAGGCACTAAAGAAGCAGGCCTTGAGTGACTACGCTGACCAGCTCGCCGGCAGAGAACCAAGCAGCACGAAGAAAGCCCGCGAAAAAAAGACGAAAGCCGCTGCAGCAGCTGCGAGCGCTGAATCTCAGGAAGGTGAGACGGCTGACGACAGTGCAACTGGGGATACTGCTACTCATGACGACGAACCCATGGAGGAAGAAGTTGCAGCCCTTGAGGCATCGTTGGCGGCGAGCCGCGCGAAAGAGTCCTCCAGTAGGCGTGACAAGAAAAAGGGACCGCAGAAGGACACGCAAGAAGCGGAGGTTGAAGCGGAGGCCGTCGTAGAAGAAGACGAGGAGGAGGACGAAGAGGAAGAGGAGGAAGGATTCCAGGACGACGACGCAGCCGAGGTCGCGGCTCACGGGCGGCTCCAGAATGCCACTAACCACAAAGGCTCTGAAGATGAAGAAGATGACGACGAAGAGGAAGAGGACGAAGATGAAAGCGAGGAAGAAGGAAGTGCCATGGCTGCGCCTGACGCGGCCCATGAGAACGGCGGTGCTGCACCGGATGAGCCCACATCACGATCTGTAGAGTATTCATTCTAACAGGTCCGACCATCAACATGTGCCCCCGAAGGTATCCGTTATGAGTGGTTGGAAATGCGTTTCTAACGTTGTTGTCCCCCTGTCTTCTGGAAACTCTGTTCATTTTCGTCTCAACCCATTCCAGTGGATAGGAGCGGAGACCAACATGGCGCTCCGCGTGACGCCGCAGGACCTCGCGGCGCTGCAGCGCTCGACCGAGCGCATCCGTAACATCTGCATCCTCGCGCACGTGGACCACGGCAAGACCACGCTCAGCGACTCGCTCGTCTCGGCCAATGGCATCATCTCGGAGAAGCTCGCGGGCAAAGTACGTTTTCGACTGGGTTGGATCAATGAATCTTGGTTGGCAGGTCTCCGGATGCTCATGCGGTGCACTTTGATACGGACGATAGATTCGCTACCTCGACAACACGGAGGAGGAGCAGACGCGCGGCATCACGATGAAGTCGAGCGCGATCTCGCTGTTGTTCATGAACGAGCCGAACGCGAACGCGGCGCCGACCGACGGCGACGCTGACGCGGCCGCAGTACCGTACCTGATCAACCTCGTCGACTCGCCCGGCCACGTGGATTTTTCGTTTGACGTGTCGACGGCCGTGCGGCTATGCGACGGCGCGCTCGTGCTCATTGACGCTGTGGAGGGCGTGTGCGCTCAGACCATCGCGGTCATCCGCCAGGCGTGGCAGGAGGGGATCCGCCCGTGCCTCATCATCAATAAGATGGACCGATTGATCTTTGAGCTCCAGCTCACGCCGTATGAGGCCTGCGAGCGTCTGAACCGCATCATGGAACAGGCGAACGCTGTGCTGAGCGCGCTCATCCGCTCGGAAGTGCTCGCGAAGCACGAAGCGGACGACGAAGAAGCCGGCAAAGGCGACGAGCAGGACGAGACCAAGAAAGAAGAGAAGGAGATTGACCACGAAGCGATCACCAACGAGGTCACGGCGATGGAGAACGAGCTGCTCTTCTCACCGGTCAACGGCAACGTGTTGTTCGCAAGCGCGGCGGACGGCTGGGCGTTTAACATTGGCTTTTTCGCGCACCTGTACGCTAAGAAGCTCGAGTTGCCTTTCCGCGCCGTGCGCCAGGGTCTCTGGGGTGACCACTATTACAATGCGAAGACGAAGAAGATCGTAACCAAGGCGCCCACTTCGAACAGCCAGACCATGTTTTGCTCGTTCATCCTGGACCCTATCTGGAAGACCTACAACCAACTCGGAGCGCCGGTATCGAGCGACGCGGACTTGGAGGCGTTGCGCAAGCTGACGAAGCAACTTCGTGTCGCTAAACAAGTGACCGATCGAGACCTCAAGCACAGCGACCGAAAGAACGCCATCCAAGCCGTGATGCGCAAGTGGCTGCCGCTGGCCAACACCGTACTCAAAATGGTGACGCGCGCGCTGCCGAACCCCGTCGTTGCGCAGCAGAAACGAGCCGCCAAGCTGTGCGGCTTTGCAGAGCTAGGCAAGGAGATAATGATCCCCGCTCCACAGCAAGGTGTGTACTCGTCGATGGAGAAATGCGACACCGTTGAAGAGGCGCCCGTGGTTGTGTTTATCTGCAAGATCATCTCAGTAGAAGCAAACGTGCTCTCCGATTTTCACCAGCAAGGTCTCAGCGGAGACGACGCGGTGTACGTCGCCATGGGTCGTGTCTACAGTGGCGTGCTTAGAACCGGTGCGCCTGTGTACGTGTTGGATCCCAAATTCCAAGGTCTCCCAGACGGGATTGACCAAGGCGCGAGTGAAGAAGAGATCATGAAGCACGTCAAGCATGTTTCACGTCTCGGCGAAGGCCAGTTGCGGACCTACATGATGATGGGACGAGAACTGCATGCACTGAGCGAAGTCCCTGCTGGTAACATTGTGGGCATCGTCGGTCTCCAGGAGCATGTACTCAAGACAGCAACGCTGTCGTCTACGATCCGGTGCCCGTCACTTACTCGAATGCCGTACCAGGCCAAGCCGATCGTCCGCGTGGCCGTCGAGCCAGAAGACCCGCGTAACTTCGCCGCGCTTGAGGCCGGTCTTCAGCGACTGTATCGTTCGGACCCCACAGTGGAGGTTCAGGTACAGGAAACGGGCGAGCACGTTATCGTCGCGCTCGGAGAGCTGCATCTGGAACGCTGCATCAAGGATCTCAAGGAGCGGTTCGCCAAGGTTGCGATCCGCGTGTCCGAGCCTCTTGTCGGTTTCCGTGAAAGTCTAGCTGACGATACGACCGTGTCGCCGTCGGCGCAGCAAAGCGTTGTGTTCCGAGAGCTCTTGGCGACGTCTCAAGCCCAAGGTATCTCCGATGTCGTCGCGGGACATCAGCAACAGCCCGAAGATCCGAAGGTGGCCTCTGGCACGACGCCGGACGGAACTATGACTGTTAAGGTCCGAGCGCTTCCTTTGCCCCGAGATGTTGCCAAGTTTCTCGAGGAACATGTTGACGAGCTCCGTGTGTTGGTGGAGTCGCGAAAGAGCCACAACAATGACGACAATGAGGAGGTGACTGAAGAAGCGATAACTGAAGAGGAAGTGGCTGCTGGTGACACTGATGGCTCTTCGAGTGACGAGGATGGCAGTGGCATCGTGAGCTCAATTAAAGCCTCGGTTGCACTGAGCTTCGGCCAGCGTCTTGAAGAACTCCTACGCGCAAGTGAGAACGATCCGTTTTGGAAGAATCTGCCTCTTGATCGAATCTGGAGCTTTGGACCTCGCCGCGTTGGTCCCAACATGCTCATCAACAACATTCCCGACTACAAGACATCAACTAATTTGTTCACGACTGCTGCGGCACCCATCGAAGAAAAGCGCGAACTACTGCGCAAGCTCGAGAGCTCAATCGTGACGGGTTTCCAAATGACGACGAACGCTGGGCCACTGTGTGATGAGCCCGTGTGGGGTGTCGCATTCGTGGTCGATGATGTGATCAGCAACGAGCACAAGGAAGAGGAAGGCGTGGAGGACACAGCTGCGGCGTCAGACGCGGACAATTCGGCGGCGAGCCTCAAGTTCGGCCCCATCAGTGGCCAGATCATGTCGACGATGCGCACGGCGTGTCGTGTGGCTTTCATCAAGCAACCCGTGCGCCTTGTTGAGGCCGTGTACGAGTGCACAGTGCAGTGTCTCGCCGAGCAGCTCGGTAAGCTCTACAGTGTGATCGCGAAGCGCCGCGGCGACGTGTTTTCTGAAGAATTGTCGGATGGATCGGCCCTGTTCACGATCAAAGCCCACTTGCCGGTCGTCGAGAGTTTTGGTTTCGCAACGGACCTGCTGATCCAGACGTCGGGCGCCGCGAGCAACCCGCAGCTGGTGTTCTCGCACTGGGCCGTGATGGACATGGACCCGTACTTCCAGCCGCAGACCGAGGAAGAGCGCGAAGACTGGGGTGAGCGCGTGTACGAGCACAACTACGTGCGCAAATACATTGAGGCCGTGCGGAAACGCAAGGGCCTCGCGCGCGACGAGAAGATCGTGGTCCACGCTGAGAAGCAGCGCACGCTCGCCCGCAAGCGATAAGCAAGGAGCGAAGCCATGCCCTGGCGTCCCGTTCGGTAGAACAATTAAAGGATTCTCCTCGCGTGTTGTGAGCGAGTACGACAATAGAACTACACAACGGATTACAAAAGGTGAGATTGATTACTCGGAGGGGGGGCTGTGCAGGCAACATCAATCCTATGCTAGGCAGTGCGTTACAGCCCACGCGATCGTGCGACGGTCGGTGTCATCGTGGGCACAGTCGAGGGCCCGGGGCCGAAGCTCGCGAGCCAGTTGGCGACGTACTGGCCTAGCGCGTCGCCGTTCGTGCTAATAGTGTCGTACCACGTCGCGCCGTTGAGGAACACGTGCTGCGTGCCGTTCACGATGAACGTCGACACGAGCTCGCTCTTGGCCTTGTAGGCGTCCAGCATCGACGTGGCCTCGGCAAAAAACGCGTCGATCGAGATCACGTTGGTGAACGGGAAGGCGGCGATGCCGTCCTGGACGAGCTGGTAGAACACGCGCTGCGTGTCGTCGCCCACGCTCGTGAGGAAGAGCCAGAGACTCTTGGGCACGGCCTCGAGCATGGCCAACGTGAGCTGCGTGATCGTCAGCGTCTCGGCCTTGCACTGCGCGGCCGTGGCCGCTGGCAGGCCGACGTCGCAGGCGCCGTAAAAGTTGAGCACCTGGCCGGCGGGGCGGCTCGCGGGCAGCACGCCCACGTAGCTGTCGGCGAGCACGCCAAAGCGGATGCCCGCGTCCTGGACGCGCCACAAGTCGGCGACGTGGGTCGTGAGGATCTGGGCCGCGACCGAGCCGGCGCTCATGCCGCCCAGCACGAGCTCCTCGACGTCCGGGTAGTTGGTCTTGGCCCACTGGAACGCGGCCTTGGTGTTCTCCCAGCCGTTCAAGTGGGTCTTGCGCCCGAGCCCGAGACACTGCGGACGCCCAAAGAGCGCCTCGACGCCGGTCTCGTACGCGTCCAGCACCTTGTTGCCGACGTGGAGATCGCCCGTGCAGTACGGCACGAACACGATGTTCCAGTCGCGGAAAGCGTTACGCGGGTCCGAGCCGTTGAGGATCCCGGCGCTCAGAGCGTTGGCCTGCGCGACCATGAGCGTGATGGGCAGCGAACACTGGAGCGCAAAGCCGCAGGTCTGCGCGTCGACACAGGCGCCGCCGCCCTGGAGGATCAACGCGAGCTTCTTGGTCTGGCGCTTGGGGAACACTTGGAAGAAATACGTCGCGTTGGCGACGTAGCCCGTCTGGGCATCCACGTAGTCGTCGTACGCGCACCGCGTGGTGCCGCCCGGGTAGATGAGCACACTGCCGTCGGTCGTGGACGGCGTGAGCGACGCGACGGCGCACTGCGACGGTGACGTCGCGTACGAACACACCTCGTCCCCGGGGCGGTACCCGAGCGCAGCCGACGCAGAGAGCGCTGCCCACACGCCGAGAACACGGAGGACGGTGGTCATGGAGGCGAGCTTTGACAGGCGCTTGGCTGGCAGACGGACGCAATCGGACTCCGGAAGACCTTGCTGGAGAGGGGCTTGCGGAGCTTGAGATAGAAATGAGAATGAATCAGTTATTCTCCTACGGGTCAACTTTCCACTACCGTGCTCGAGTTGTCGCTTCATCCTTTCCCCATCAACCATCCACAATTCCTGGCTGGTTCCGTGGATACTCCAGACTTGGTCCAAGACGTGTCAGCTTGAGTGGATTGGCGAATGGGCACAGTCCCATTTGGGAAGACGGTCTCATCTCCGTTCCATGGGAAGGTCTCCGCTGCCCGCGGAGCGCATCCTACTGGGTGCAGAGCATCTCGACTGTCTCGGTGGATTGGGTGTGTGGAAGAGCTCCAATCAACTGTGTTATGCAACACGGTCAGGCAATCCCACCCATTGAGCTTCAAAGGCGTCACAGGCCAGTCTTCCCGCGATCTGGTCACCACAACTGAGGCCACGCGCGACTCGCGTTCCGGATCAGATCCACTAGCATTGCACCACAGATTCAAAGCCTTGGCGCCGGTCGCACCTCACGCCCTTGGGTTCACTTGCCGGGCACAAAGTCTCTCAAAAGGTTGGCGATATACTACTGAAGTAGAGTGGAGTCAAAGGCGGTCGTGGTGATATTACTGCGTATGGCTACCCAGACGCGAGCTGCGACTTGTTGGCCTTCTCGAGCTCGACGGTCTTGCCCAAGTTGGCCACGAACTCGTCCACGCGCGGCCGCCGTGTCTGCCAAAAACGAAAGCCCGTGGCGTGTCAGGTGAGAGAGCCATAAAACAAAGCCTCCGTGGTCCGCACCTGCACGAAAAACGCGTGGGCCTGGAAGGGCAGCTTCCGCAGCGAGCGCCCGCTGAATCCGTCGGCGGCCTCGGCCACGCGTACCAGCGCCGCCGAGACGTCCCGTCCAGTCTCGTGGCCATCGACCTCGCTATCGCTGGGGCTCATCTCCTCGGCGCTGCGCTTCTTGGACCTGGTGCGTCGGTGGGCGTCCACATAGGACAGCAGTGGCGTCGGCGTCGACGCCGTGACCAGTCCGACGCGACACAGCTCGTCCACGCAGCTGCGCAGGATCTCGTAGCGCGCGTGGACCGACGGCAGACCAATGTACCTGACCAAATCACAGCATGAGTACACGAGTGCTAGAGAGGATCATGGCACGGCCGTGGGCGTGGGCCACGCACTGCTTGATATCGGCGCGGTCCACGAACGCGACGTCGATGGCCTCGGTGATGTTGGAGGTCGTGAGCACGAGCACGTTGGCAAAGCGCTTGAGCGAGTCGAGCTGTGTGAGCAGCGCGTTGACCACGCGGATCGCGTCCGACGGCTCGGCGCCACTCAGCGCGGCCTTGCGCGCGGCCGTGAGCGACTCGACTTCGTCTAGTGGAACACAAAACACAGGCGAGGTCAACCCCACTACACACGATCGCCCACCTCGCCAGGCCAACCACGATCGCACCGATGAGCACGCAGACGAGCGCGTCCGGGTCCTCGACGAGCTCCTGGATCTGGCGAAAGAGCTTCATCACGAGCTTGCCGCTCTCCGAGAACCACTTGCTGAACAGGCTGTGGGCATTGATCTCGAGCAAGTGGCCGCTCGCGAACCTGGTCGCGATCGACGGCCCACATCAGTGTGAGTCTCTCTTCCTGTCATCGTACACCACTCGCATGGAGTCAAGAGCCAAAGGTACCGATGTGAGAGCCGGATGCTGAGCTTGTGCGCGAGCGCCTTGCACAGACTCGTCTTGCCCGTGCCGGGCGGTCCGTGGAGAAGCACGACGCTGGAACAACAGCCTCACCACGTTAGACGTCCACCTCCACGATGACGCGATGATCAAACAGTACCGGTTCCACGAAATGATGTGCGGGTTCACGTGCGAGTCGGCAAACAGCATGGCCGTCGTGGCGTAGTCCAGCACGCGGCGCTTGACGGCCGCGTCAAAAATGAGCGATTCCCAGAGCCCGTCGAGGCTGCGCGACGGCAGCAGCAGCTGCTCGCAGGTCGAGACCTGCTCGTCATCCTCGGCCGTCTCCTCGGCCGGCGGCTCGTCGCTGAGCTTGAACACGCGCACCTCGAGCTCGGCGGCGTCGCGCGGGACGGTCGTCGCCGTCGCATGGCCACCGATTGAGAGCGCGTCGTCCTCGTCGCCTTCGTCCTCACCATCTAACGCATACCAGCTCAGTGGAATACGCCTCTAGTCATGTGGATGGGATCGGGAGCGTCGCACGTACCGATCGCTGTGATCTCGAGGCGCTCGACGTGCTGCGTCAGCCACTCGCAGTCAGCGATCGCCACTCGGCCTGCCGAGCACATCGACTTTGTTAGAGCCACCCGTCCAGTTTCCCATACAGAGAGTCCATACACGGGCGGGGCCTTACCGACGCTGTAGCTCGAGCTGCCGGACTGCTCGAGAAGCCACCGCCTGACGGCTGCCGTGACGTCCGGGAACGGCGCGACGCTCGCCGGGAACACACTGGCTTCCACTAGAACGTCCCCAACAACAATAACAAAAAACACAAAAAAACAGCCTCTGGATCAGTAGACCACGCGCGATCCGATGCACCGAATCCCACGCACCGTAGACGCGGTGCGGGGCCGTAGCGTCCGCCGCGGCGGCGCGCGTAGCCATGGCTCCGTCGTCGCGATCCATGAGGGAGAAAAAACAACCAAACAGAATGATGGGCTTGGGTCAGGGTTTGTTTTTGGCGGGAAAGGCCACCGATACCTGTATTCAGAAATATATTGTATCATACAGTGGAGGTAGCACTTCAACTCCTCCAATAGAAGATACGATATATTCACACAACAGAGGGAAATGCGAAGAGCTCCCCACAAACAAACATAAACGAAAACGCCAATTCCACCATGGCCACACCGCTTGCTACCGCCGCGACGCGGGGCCCCGTGCTCGTCTCGTCTACGTCTGCGTCGCCGTCGCCGTCACCAGCGCCGGTGCTGAGCTGGTCGCCGTGCGAGGCCTTCCCGTGGCTGGTGGGCGCGCTCGCATGCGCCGTGCTCATCACCCAGTTTTTCGAGCACGCGGTCGTCGCGACGCTCTTCCGGCTCCAGTGGCACCGCGGCCAGTCGCACCAGCAGCTCTGCGATCGGTTCTACCAGTGCTACTGGGCGAGCGCCTCGCTGCTGTTCTTGGGCGTGCTGCTGTGGCTCTACGCGACGGACCGCTGGGCGTACAAGGCCGCGTACGGGCTCGTGGTGTTTGTGGTCGTCCAGGCGCTCCAGCTCTCGGCCGCGATCCTGCTCACGTCGTGGCAGGACATGCGCGCGAGTCTGCACACGCAGCGCCAGCGTCCGTGGCTCCAGAAGCTGCTCGGCGCGTCGCCCGTGACCAAGAAGACCGTCGCGTGAAGATTATTCATTCTGAGGACGGTACCATCCCCAAAGACAGGACTAGAAGACAGAGAATGAGAGAGAGCGAGGAATGGCTACGCGAAGCAAGGCCACGTCGCCGGCCTCGGTTCCTTCCTTGTCCACTGACAAAGAATCATGTATGCATTTTGATCATCCCAGAGTGCCATTGCTGATTGTGGTTCATTTCATAGTTCTAGAGGCGACCTCTCCGCGGGCTGCCAGATTCGAGGAGACGCCCTGTTCGTATTTTTGGGGCGTGCCACCGATTGAAAAGCGATGGTGAAATCCCGGAAAGCGCGCGAGACAAAAGTACCTCGATACAGTCGCAAAGGGGTCTATCGTCGCCACGTAAGCCGCACCGGTATCCGCCATGCCACCAGAGGACAGCGCGACGCCGCCCCAGGGCCGCGTGGCCGTGGGCCACGGGCTCCACTGGCCCCAGAACCACGAGCTGCTCGAGAGCAGTATCCCGACGCTGCTGGCTGTGGTCGCGCGGAACGCGCTGCTCGTGATCCCCGCTGAGCGCTGCGTCGTGTTCATGTACGACAAGTCGACCAACTTGCTGTCAGCGCAAGTGTCGTGTGACGGCCGCGTGGTGCCTGTCGCCAAGACGGACGACACCACGGACGAGGCAGAACAGACGACCAACGCGACAATGGACGACACTGGAGACGATGACGAGGAGCTGAGCTTCCCACCAGTGATGGGTCTCGTGAGCGCCTGTTTCCTCCAGCGGCGATGCCTGCGCATGCAGGAGCCGAATCTGGTACAGTCTCTCTCTTACCTTCATTGAAGACAGCCGTTCCTGGGACCTGATGGACTATGTGGACAACAGCACAAGGCGTTCCATCGTGACTACGACGTTCCGAAGAATGTCGCCATGGACTCGATCATCGCAGCGCCAGTGACACTCCACCACCGTACGGTCGGTGTCATCGAGCTGTTGAACCGCATCGACCCCGATGCCCCCGCGGCCTCGGTCGAGACATCCGTAACGGAGGAGCCGCCGACAAAGCACGCGTCAGAGCCGATCAAACCCCTCGGGCTCGACGAGGAGCTCGAGGTCAAGCTCACCCGCACTAAAGCGGTACAACAGCGCGCGCGGATCGGCTTTAGCGCCAAGGACGAGCAAAAAATGATCCAGTTTACGAGCCACGTCGCGGTAGGAGTTGTGTTCGGTTTGTGGCTTTCTCCGTGACTCTAACACTGATGTCTGTGCGTTTTGTTGTTGTTGCTGGATAGCAACTGCTGGACAACAAGCTCAAGCTACTCGCGCAGGTCGAGTCGGCGGCGAAGCACCGCGAGGAGCAGGCCAAGACAGCGATGGAGCTGCTCGAGATGATGAACCAAAAGCTGGAATATCGTGCCCCAAACACCCCCGTCGAGGCGCCAGCTCGGCAGCTCCCCAAGCGGCGATCTAGCTCCACGCTCTATGCACCGCCCGTGGAGTGGACTCCCGAGCAGCTCCATGAGGACGTGGCCGACCCGAGTCCAGATACAACGGGAGAAGAGGAGATCACTGCTGTCGTCCCCGAGGACGAGGCGCGCGACCAAGTCTTGGTGCTCACGGATGTGGACATGATGAAGGTCATGGTCGGCATCAGCCGTACCCAGGCCGTGTTCCGTGGCCACCACTTGCGCAAAGTCCACAGGCTCTCGGAGGCGCTGCAGCAGCACCGCGCGATGCGGAAGCGCGTCAAGTCGGCGCTCGTGATCCAGCGGGCGACGCGCCGCTTCCTGGGACGGCGCTGGCGCAAGACACGTCGCAACGCGATCTGGACGATCGTTCGTGCGATCAAAAGTTACCGGCTGCGCGCTGCGCTGGCCCAGCGGATCCAAACCAAGAAACGGCAAAAGCGCAGGCGGTCGGTCGTTGTCGAGGCCAAGCCCCGGGAGGGAGCGCACCACAAGCTCGTGGAGAGCGATGTCCAGGCGTTCCGAGCGCGCTACGAGAGCGCGCTGCTGATCCAGCAGCAGTTCCGCGGCCACAAGGCACGGAAGCAGATCGCCACCATCACGGGCTTTACAGACCTCACCAAGGGGCTAAAGAACATCGTCAAGCTCCAGTCCATTCTCCGCGGCACGATGGCGCGCAAGCAAGTTGAAAAGATTCGCGAGGAAAAGCGGACGGCGCGGGCCGCGAACGTCGTGTGCATGGTATGGAAAGCTTTTTGACGACCCTACGCGTGTGAGGAGAGGTATAGACTAACAGTCTTTGGTTCCTTAGCGGCTGGCATCGTCCGAAAGCAGCGTCGGCAACGGCGATGTAATGGCCCAGAGCGGCGCGCACCACGCTCCGAGCTCGCGTGACTGCCTCTACCCACTCCCCATGCTCCCGAACGGCGCCCAAATCGTCGCCAACCGCATCGCTCCGTCTGTGACGAAGACCGCAGAGATCGAGCCAAGAGTCTACCAACCGCCACGCTTCACCCCGCACACTCCCCTCACTCGACGCCGTCGGCTGGTGTACGCCGGCGAGACGCCCGCGGTGGCTGAGCTCGATAGAGACCCCTCGGGCATCAGTCCCAGCGCACGGCCGCTTGCACCCGCGCCGCTTGCGTCTCCACGGGCACCTTCCCAGAGACTGGCGTTCGGGTTTCCAGACGAAACCTTGGTGACGACCACGCGAGCAGAGCTGATGCGGCAGCACCCCGAAGTGGTCTTTGAACTCGACCCCAAGCGCTCCCAGCGGTGTCCGGCCGGCGTCCAGCACGCTGACGACTGGCTGCCCAAGCGACCCGCATATCGTACAAAGCCCACGGGCTGGAACCAGACTGAGGACGAGAGAGACACCGAGGTCGATGCGTCAACCACGAGGCCGCGTATCAGCCCCGACCGTCGCAAGCCGGCGCTCGCCAAGGCCGCGATGGCGCGCCTTCCACAGCTCTTTCCTCCGCTGCGGTCGCCGCAGTCCAACCAGCTCCAAGTGTGCTTCGTGCCGGCACGGATGGCTCGCACCCCACGCGCTGGGGCCCCGCCGGACGGCAGCACAGCGCCCCGCCCGGCGCGCCGAGCACTCACGACGAGATGAGATGTGAGACCCTTTCTGGATGTGGGGATGGCTACATTTGGTGTGGGACACATATATCAGGCGCTGTGTTGATATCCTTTCAGAACCGATAGGTATCGGATTGTAAAGAAAATAGCGGTCTTCTGATGGGCCAAACTCCGAAAAAGAAGACGCCGACCAAGATCCGCTAGGGACGACGATGCTCCGTGCCAAGGTGCTGCCCGAGGTGCTGGGCCAGATCATCGGCGATGGCGTCTCGGCCTCCATGTGCGTGCCTTGTTCCCTCCCTCCCTCTCTCTCTCTGGCTCTCGGTGAGAAGGTCGTGTAGCTGAGACCGTGGGCTCGCTCCAGGCTGCTGACCATCGACGGCGCGCTCATGGGCTCGGTGGGCGACGCCGCGGACCTCAAGGTCATCGGCGCCATCGCCGCGCACACATGGGGCGAGTACCTCCACGCCGGCCAGGAGTTTGCGCCCGAGGGCAGCGAGCTCCAGGCGCTGCTCGTCGAGTTGGAGGTGCGGAAAACGCCACGGTCTCCGATACGAACGTGAGGCGTCTGATCTGGTTTTTTGTTGTTGTAAATATCACGCCCAGCGAGGCCGCATCGCGCTCGCGGCGGCCGGCAAGAGCTTCCTGGTGTGCGCGTACTCGAGCGGCGACGCGCCCGCGGGGCTGCTCAAGGCCAAGGTAACGCGCGAGATATGGATCCCACTGGTTGTCGTGCAACGTGTCTTATGGTGTTGTTCCAGGTCGAGGCTATCAGCGGCTATTTATCGTCCTCGCTCGACGAGATCCAGGTGTAAGAACACGCAGCGCTTCGATCGTGTGCGGGAAGCGGCTGTATCTATCCATTCCACATCATATACGTCGTCTTACCTCGCACCGTTTAGGCTAGCTGTCGTGGTGTATTTGATGGTGGTGGGGTTACACTATTCCTGCTCCGGGTCGGTTCCGGAGGTCGACCCTCCTACAAATCGTCGTCTATCGGTTCGCTCTCCGTCCGCTTCACCGCACGCGCAGGTAGTCGACGCTCTTGCCGACAGCCGCGAGCCGCTTCTCGAGCCAGAATTCGGTCGCGGGGGTCAGGCCGCCGTCCATCGCGTCCAGGATCTGGAGCAGCCGCTTGACCTCCCACACGTTGTTGTTCGCGAGCAGGCGCGCGAACACGGGCACGACGGTCTTAGCCATCGGCTTCACGCGGTACAGGTTGTACCACTCCTGCAGGAAGCTCGTCAGGTCCTCGAGCCGGCGCGGGCCGCTGCTCCACGACGCCGAGGCGTCGTCCTCGTCGTCATCACTGCCAGCGGCCACGGCCACGGTGCTCTCATCGTCGTAGTCGCTTTCGTCATCGTCCATCTCCATCATGTCGTCGCCGTTGTCGTCGTCGGCCGCGTTGTCGTTCTTGGCCTGCTTCTTCTTACCGCTGCGGTAGAGCTTGTGGAGCACGCCGGTGACCACGCGGTGGATGGTCGTGGGCGTCGGCGACGTGCCGGCAAAGTGCATCTCCTGGAGCAGCGCGCACGCGCCGTCAATGTCGAGCTGCGCGACGCGCATGAACACCAAGCGGTCGTAGTCCTCGGCGTCGAGCCGCGTCGTACCCAGCGCCGCCTTCTTGCGGCGCATCAGCCGCGCGAGGTCTTCTTCGCACCAAAAGAGCGACCCGGTCTTGGTCGCGAGCGAGAAGAGCTGCTCGACCTTGGCGCGGCTCTCGTCGTCTTGGCTGGCGACGCGCGCGTCGCTGCCCGCGGCCGTGTCCAGCAGCTCGAACACGCGGCGCATGATCTCCGACGCCACGGTCTCGCGGGTCTGCTGGTTCATACGCGTCGCAAAGCGGTTCGCCGTGGTCATGTACTGCGTCATGAGCACCACGGCCACGTCCAGGTCCGCGCGCGGGTCCACCGATTTGCCGGCGTCCTCGTCTTCGGCCGCGAGCCGCTCGAGCACGATCTCGACTGCGCGGTCGGCGGCGCGCAGGCGCTGCTGCTTGGCGACCTCGACCGCGAGGCGCGAGGTCGTGTCGTGGAGTCGCTTCTTGAGCTTGGTCGCGGTCTGCTGGGCCTTGCGCAGCTCACGGCCGGCGGTCTTGAACTTGGGGTCCGTGTCGGCCAGTTTGCCGCTTTCGCGGATGGCCTTTTTGGCCGGGATGACGTTCTTCTCGAGGTTTTCGATCGTGTGCTGGAGCTCGAGGAGCTCCGGTGCCTCGGTGACTTCGGGCAGCGCGCGCGCGCGCTCGACGTCGCGCGCGTTGACGCGCTTGAGCCCGACCGACGGGAAGATCTCGAGCGCCTTGAAGAAGACGCTCTTGCCGAGCGCGCCCGCGGGCGCGAGCGCCTTGTACTCGTTGAGCAGCCCGTGGACCTGGCGCGGCAGCCCGAGCAGCGCCGCGGCCTTGACGCGGATCTCGTACACAGCCGTGTGGTCCTCCATGGTCGCGAACTGTTTGTCGGGACACACGCGCAGCAGCTGCGCCTCGACGTCGAGGAAGATGGCCTGGAGCTCGCGGATGCGGCGCGTGTCGAGCGGCGTGCGCTTGTCAAAGAACCGGTCGGTGTACGAGTTGGTGATGGCGCGCATGGCCTGGTCCCAGAGCAGCGCGGCCGTGCGGCTGCGACGCAGCGCCGCGTCACTATCCTGATCCTTCTGCTTTGGCTTTTTCTGGAGCTCGCGCACCACGCTCGACTTGGCGAGCCGCTCGAGCGTGAGCGGGATGTCGTGCCAGCGCGCGCCCTGGAGCAGCGCCAAAAAGGTCTCGGCGTTGAGCGCCCGGCGCGCGCGCGAGTCTTGGGGGATCGCGTTGAGCACCCGTAGCATGTGGGCGAACGGCAGTCCGTTGGCCGCGAACGCGCGCACGGCCGCGTTGTACGGCTCGATGCCCTGGGCGGCGCGCGGCACGTCGCGCTCGTAGGCTTCGAGCACTTTGGCGACGCCGTCGCGCACAAACGCGTGGAACTGGTCGCGCTCGGCCGGCGACTTGCGGTGGTGGGGCTGCTGCTCGGTGCGCACGAGCTCGAGCACGTGGCTCTCCCAGTGGGCGCCCAATTCAAGGGACCGAAGCTCGGCGAACGACAAAGCGTTGGCGCGCGAGACCCACTGGAGCGGCACGGCGCGGATCTGGTACACGTACAGCGCGTCGTGGCCCGCGACGCCGAGCGCCTTCATCTGCGCGAGCAACGCCTCGGCCAATCCAAACTCGCGCTGCTTGAGCGCGATCGCCACGCCCTGTTCGTACGTGCGCGTGACCTCGTCGCGCACGAGCGACGCGTCGGGGGACGACGACTGGAGGAGGGTGGTGAGCTGGGTCTCCCAGGTCGCGAGCACCTGCTCGACGGGCTGCGCCGTGCGGTGCTCGGGGTACAGCGCGCTACACAGCGGCTTGAGCTGCTCGACGAGTGCTTCCTGTGGGAGGAGGGGAGATGGTGGGTGAGCTCCCCATCGTGAGGGGAGGGGGTCTAATAGAGAGAGATATGGGGACGCACCCGCTTGGCGGCGTCGGACGAAGGCGGCGCCGACGCGCTGAACGCGCGCACGGCCGTGGCGGAGAGGGTCGTGCCATGGCACGAGTGCCACGGCAGTGCCAGGGAGGCGCCGAGGTGGCTGGTCACACGCGAGGCGTGGGCGTGGGGCGCGACGGCGACGCGCCAGGCGCCACGCACGCGCAGCAGCAAGCTCATGGCAAGGATGGCACAAGCGCGGATGGTGGATCGCACGCAGCCACAGACGACACACTCGGTGCCATGGCAGGCACGTGCCCAGGTGCCACGAAGGTCGCACGAAGGTCCCAAGTCGATTTTTTATTTTTTTATTTACCAATCCCATCTCCCTGATACCTTTTACCTATTTTATCCAATCCAAACGGTTGGATGTCCATTTTCAGCCAATGAAGAAGCAATGATACAGTCGTCAGACCGCACACACTATCGCCACGTCGCTCTTGTGGGTTTCCAGGGAAAAAAGGGGGTTCGTGAGATCGAGCAGCGCCGTCGTCGAGTGCCTCCTCCCTCCCTCCCTCCTCCTCCTCCTCCTCCTCCCTCC
>JAADVT010000686.1:0-17701 GCA_023335895.1 Pythium rishiriense
CCCCCCCCCCCCCCCCCCCCCCCGGTCGGGGCTCTCGCGTTGAGTAATCGTACAGTACATGGGCGCGGGAGAGGAGATGTCGCATCCCCCCGGTTTGGTTCGTGAGGCCGACGAGCACGCTTGGACGAGATGCCGCTATCTTTCTTCCATGGGCTTCGCGACGGACCAGACCGATATCATCCCATTGACGCCGTTAGCCTACGCGTAGCCTACATTCGGGTGGCACATCCCCGTGTGGCCATCGGTGGCCACCAAACGGAACCACTGGAAACCCCGCTGAGCAGTGCTTTTCGACCGGATTCCTCGCGCCGGCTGGAACGGAGCCAAGCGCTCGCCGAACCACGGAGAGGGAAATCAACTCATTTCTGTCTACTGGTGCCAGGGTGGGACTTTCCTTTCCTTCCGTCCTTGGGCCTCGGCTACTGGATACACAGGCCTTGCGGGTGCTCACTTTTCTCACGCCGCAGGAAGGATGGGAATCTCAACTCCAACAAAATCGAACGGGGTCGTCAGACGCTGCACGTCTTCTGTTGCTGGGTCCTCGACGCCGAGTGCTCCCAAGCCCCGTGGGTCAGAGCGACCAGAGACACGTAACGCTACACTTCCAAGCACGTTCGAAGAGACTGTGGGGGGGCGTGCCAAGCAAAGCAAACAGAGAGGTATAGTTTCTTGCGTGGCATGTACATTATCCTGTGCGTGCACCAAGACCACACACTCACGTCCCCTCGGACGAACGACGAACGATTGGACGGGAGGGGAAATATCGGAGCGTGTGCTTGGCGGCCACGGTCTCCCACCTTGTTCTCTCTACTCCTTCTTGGTCTTGTGGGCGATGCTGTCCTGCGCGAGTCGCTTGAGCGTCAGGTGGCCGAAAGCCATGTTCGCGACGCCCAACACGGCCAGGTAGCCCAGCGTCTGGAACATCGTGAACTCGATCCAGTAGAGCGCGAACAACACGAGAATAGCCGCGAGCGAGGCCAGGAAGCCTACGCCAAACACAAAGACCGAGCCGCTGAACAGCTTGCTAATGTTGAGCTGCAGCTTGAGCACGAACAGCAAGAAGCCTGCGAGCGGCAGCTGAGCATGGCATGAAACAGTTAGACTCACATTGGCAAGAACGTCTCACTGCACGTGACAGAACGTACCAACACGGCCGCCGTGAAGGCAAGCGAGACGACGATCGGCGGACGCGTGTCCTGCGGACGCATGATGTGCTTGATCTCCTTGAGGGCCTTGAGCGTCGTGTCGCTCTCGTGGAGAAGCGGCTTGGCATAGAGCGGCGACGGCGCAATGGGCGGCGCGGCCGCGAGCAACAGCTCGACCGAGCCCAGCTCGCGCACGATCGCCGCGTCAAACTTGGCGTCGCCGAGAATGAGCTGCAACGTGTGCTTGCCCGACTTGTACGAGAACTTCTTGCTGAGCGCCGCGACGTTGATGACGACCTTGTGGACCTTGCTGTCGCCCTCGGGCGAAAGCACAAAGTAGGTCTCGGTCTTGTCCTCGACAAACGTGAAGCGCAGGAACGCCTGGTGCGCGAGCAGCGGCGTCTTGTCGAGCTTGTTCTGGATCTCGACCTCGACGATCAGCCCGTCGTTCTCGGCCGAGCTGAGCTCCGGGTTGTCGATCTGGTGGTTGCCCGGCAGCGCGTTGCCGTTGACCTTGAGCGTCGCGATCTCGGCGGGCACCGTGACCTTGAATGGCACGACCTCGTACACGGCCTCCTTGGTCGTGGCGTCCTCGCCCGAGACCTTCATCTTGTACAGGCCGGCGCCCAATGCGTCGACTTGCGCGACAAACGTCGTGCCGTCGCCCGTCGCTTGCTGTACATCCCCCATGGTCAGCCACTACACCATCTACAATACAACATCCTATGGTCGACGCGTGCGTACCACATCGCTCGCGACGGTCTTGCCCTCGGTGTCCACGATGGTCTCGATGGTCAGCGCACCGAGCTCGGCCTGGGGCGGCGTCACGCGAAGCGCGAGCTCCACGGGGCCCTTCGCCGACAGGGCGATCTTGGGCGAAACGGCTTCGATCTGGAAGGCGCGCGCGGGCGTCGCGAGCAGCGCGCACAGCGCCGCGAGCAGCAGCGCCACGGAGAACGCGACGCGCGTCATTTTCGAGATTTGGTCAGTTGATGATGAGGGGGCTGGATATTCCCCGGTTTTTGGAGAGCGGATCAGTGTGCCACGTCAATAAAACCTCACGGGGACACACACCAACAAGGTGCTATTCGACTCTCACGGTTAAGAACCGATGGTTCGTTCCATATCTGAGCGGGAGATATCTGAGTCTGAGAGCAGCCATGCGGACGGAAATGAATGACGTGTTCACATTGGATTGGAATATCTGGGGTGGACAATTCCCAACGGCCCCCGTGGCGTTGCACGGGACCAGCATCTCTGCCACAGTAACAAGGACATGACCCAGTCATGGGGAATACTGCTTCCTTTCGATCACTTGGTGGAGAGCGATGCCACGAACTCGTCGATCCACAGGCGGATCTGTTGCAGTTCCTTCTCGCGGGCGGCTTTGATCGACGGCGTGTCATCCGGGCGGCTGAAGAATAGGTCGATATGGTGGGCGCCTTCCTCAATCCACACGACCGTGAGCTTCGAGTGTTTGGGCACTTCCTGGACGCCGCCACTGCTCCAAGGGTCGAGCTTGCCGTTGCTGAACACAATGTTGGACGCGAATCGCAGCTGGGAGTCACCGTACTGGACGCGGATCCAGTCCGGGTCGGGCGTCGTGTTCCATGTCTCCTTGCAGTGTGCCTTGATCTGATCGAACGTGATGTTGCGCGGCCAGAACATGTCGGTCTCACCGTTTGTGTTGAAATAGGTTTCCTGTGGTAGCATCTCCGTGCACCACTGGTAGTCCCAGATGCCGTCAAAGTCTGTCAGACTCGGCAGCTTGTAGCACGACAGATCCTTGGTCGCGTTGTTGAACACAAACGATGCATCACGAAGTGCCGTAAGCAGCTGTTCATCCTCCTTCCCGTCGGCAAATTCACCAGCGAGATGCGAACAGGCTTCACGCACGGGCCACGACGGCAGCTCGGCGGCTCCGTTTGTCAGGTAGCTTGATGGATACGGGAAGTTGCCCATCGCCATCGTATCAAATGCGTACAGAACAGACATTGCGACAGCCTCACCTTCCTCTGCCTTTGTCAACGGCTCGCACAAGCGAAAGATCTTCGTGAGCGTCTTGCGACCTTCATCAGACTTTGCCAGTTCAAAAATCTTGGGCCAAGCCTTCTTCGCATTGGGTACGCAGTTTGCCGCAGACCCCTTCTCCGGGGAGGCATCCCGGGTCACCACGCTCCAGTAGTTTTCGCCCTTCCACCCAGAGAAGGCTGGGAAGCCGAAAATTGGCGCCGACGCGGCAATCGCGCCATGTACAATCGACGGATGCTTCATTCGGAACCACGCTGAAAGCATGCCGCCGTAGCTACCGCCAAACAGAATCACCGCGTGGTTTGCGGCCTTGTAGTCGTCCTGCAAGAAGTAAATGAGCTCGAGAAAGTCTGCGATGGCTTGTTCGTGGTTCAGGTACTGAAGATGATCCATGTAGTCCTTGCCGAATGGAAAACTCTCGCCGTAGTAGCGGTGCTCAGCAAAGACGATTAGTGCCTTGAACTCCTTGGCGTTTTCCCACATGAGCCCCGTGTTGTTAGCGTAGAGCGTCACATCGCCCTCGTTCCCCGTGTAGAAAAATACAGGCGCCTTCGGGTCCGACGGGTCCCAGAACTGGTCGTTGACGAGGTACCGCTGCTTGTAGGTCGCAGCCTCGCCGGTCTTGTTGGCGGCGTCTTCCGCATCCGCTGAGAGCCAGGCAAAGTGGTCAATCTTCTGGTCGATCCAGCGCACGGTGCAGTTGGATGCGTCCGCGCGGAAGACCACAGGGATCGCAGGTTCTGGGTCGGCGGCGTCGCCTTGCCCTGCGGAGATCACACTTGCCGGGATCCCCTCCGTGGCCGACAAGTTGCGCGTGTTGACGAGCACCACGACGCCAAAGACCACGGCCACGACCGCGAACACGAGCACGCGGAGCGGCATGAAGCGCGCTGCTTTGATCAAAGGGGAATATCAAAGAAACCAGTCAGTTGAGATGGCGCGCGAACGAGGAGCTCCAACGACGTTAGGCTCCACCGACCCGTACCGGACGGATGGCTCAGCAGCCGCGACCAGAAGTGGCGCCCGCGCCGCGGCGACACGCGGCCGTTGGTCGAGCCCGTGAGCCGCGAGTCGTGGCTGCGCTCGATGAGCGGGTTGGTCTCGGCCTCGCGCGCGCGCTCCATCCTCTCTCACTTCGTTTTTTGTGGGATGAGTTTGGTCCGTCCCAAACACGACGCACTAGAATATTGAGAGTTGCACTACATTAGGAATCAATTTGGATCCATTCCAGGACGAGGCAAAACCCAGGCCAACTTCAACCAAACGGGTTTTGAATGCGGTTTGTTTTGGGCGGGCTTTCGTCCTGCCAGTCCGGGTTCATGGGCTTACCCAACCCGCGTGTCGCACCAACCCGTTTTCCAGGGTGGTTCAGCAAAACCCATTTCGGGGGGATGACGCAGCCCCTGTCACATAAGCCTCCAAAGGAAATCCGGGTTCTGGTTCCTCAAGTTCGACGCCACGAACCCACGAACCCGTCGCAAAGACGGGGCCCGCAGACCCGTCCACGAGCGCAACACAAAACAAACGCACGAGGGTCCCCGCGTTGCCGCTCCCCCGGGAGCCTTCGTCGACACCCGCCGGCCTCCTCTCCTCTCCGCCGTCCTCCGCTGCCCGACCAGGAAGGAGGAAACGCGAGTACTAGTAGCTCCAGCCCACGGCCTCGACTACGCACGACTCGGGGACAAAGAGCGCGCTCGGATATTCGCTCCGGGGGGAACCAAGTTTTTGTGTCGTGTGCCCATTTGTTGGATTTCCATTGAGAGACGGGATGAACTACCGGACCCATGCGCCGGCGCGGTTCTCGGCCGACGACCAAATGGCCGAGGTGCGGTCCCTTTGCGCGTGGTGTGTTAGGCGTTGGATGGGGTCTCAATTTGTGTGGTGGTGTTAGGCGCTCGGGTCGCTCGAGCTGATGGGGCCGCGACAGCGCAAGAACTTTCTCAAGCTCTTCCGCAAGTACTCCAAGCACACCAAGAACGTCATCGACTGGTACGCAAAGGGAGTTGGGTCGCCGAGCTCGGAACGTGCGAGTGAGGCGCGGACGGAGCTCAGAACGGACCCCCCTGACGATTTGTTGTTGGTGTTGTTGGTATCGATTAAAACTCACAGGAACGCCGTCAAGCCGCCGACGCCGGAGATGCTGCTATCACTCGAGTCGCTGGAAACGTGCCCCAATGACATGAACCTCAAACACGAACTGCTTGACAAACTCGTACGACTTTGATCGACCAGGACGAGCTGCCAGAGCCTTCTCTCACGCCCGTTCCGGTGGTCTGTTCTGGTATGTAGGTGATCTTGAAGCTCAATGGCGGACTGGGCACGACGCTTGGGTGCGAAGGCCCCAAGAGCGCGATTGAAGTGCGCCAGGACCTGTCATTCTTGGACCTGACTGTGCGCCAAGTGGAGGTTCGTCCGCGGTTGCGCCCTTTGGGTTTTGGCGCGTTGTGAGTGCTGACGTTGTCATTTCACTTTGTGTTGGCTACAGTACCTGAACAGCATGTACGGCGTCGACGTGCCACTCGTGCTTATGAACTCGTTCAACACGCATGAAGAGACTGTGCGCATCATTCGCAAGTACCGCATGCACAACCTGAGCATCCACACATTCAACCAGAGCTGCTTCCCGTTGATCGTCAAGGAGACTATGCTGCCGCTGCCCCAGACGCGGTATGACCGCGCTAGCCGGGAGAAGTGGTACCCGCCGGGCCACGGTGACGTGTACAACGCGTTGTTCGAGTCCGGTCTGCTTGAAAACCTGATCAACCAGGGCAAGGAATACATCTTCATCTCGAACGTGGACAACCTCGGTGCGACTGTGAACCTCGACATTCTGTACCACATGATCAACGAAGAGTCTGAATTTGTGATGGAAGTCACTGAGAAGACCCGGGCGGATATCCAAGGTGGCACACTTGTCAATTACAAGGAGAAACCGCACTTGCTAGAGATCAGCCAGGTGCCGGGGGAACACCTTGACGAGTTCCGATCGATCAACAAGTTCCAGACGTTCAACACGAACAACTTGTGGGTGAACTTACGAGCGATTCAGCGCCTTGTGGCTCAGGATATCATCGATATTCCACCGATTGTTTCGTTCCGCACGGTCAAGAACATCAAGGTCGTTCAACTTGAGACGGCTGCGGGAGAAGGCATCCAGTTCTTCAAGAACTTTATCGGCATCAAGGTGCCACGCTCTCGGTTCTTACCGGTCAAGTCCTCCTCGGATCTTTTCCTTGTGCAGTCCAACTTGTACCAGATCAAGCACGGCAGTCTGATCATGAACCCTGCGCGGCCTATCCCGACCATTCCGATCGTCAAACTTGGCCTCGAGTTCCAGCATGCCAAGGAGTACACAGCACGCTTTGAGCGTGGGATCCCCAACATCATGGAGCTCGACCACCTGACCGTCGCTGGCGACGTCAAGTTTGGCTCGGACATTACCCTGAAGGTACGAATTACCCATGCATCGGCACAGCGTAGGGCGCACAAAAGGGTTACATATTGTTATGTGTACGTCCGTAGGGGACCGTGATCCTCGTGGCAAACGAAGGCGCCCACATTGACCTGCCCGACGGCACGGTGCTGGAAGACAAGGTCGTGACGGGCAACCTGCGTATCCTGGATCACTGATCAAGGACGCGGTATATGCTGGTAATCAATCACCGACGGAGGCTGAAGAAAGGTCACAATGCCAACGCAATTTGTGAGGCAAGACCTTCCCGCCCGGTCGAGAATTGCTTTTTTCTCTGTGTTGTAGACTGACATAAACGTTCATACATTTTGTTTTTTCGTCTGCGCCGGCGATAACCGTGGCGCAGATACCGGTACACGGCTAATATAAAAATCGTGGGCGGTGGAGCTTGGTTCATACTGTGCGGCCGGCACCTTGCTCTCCCTCTGGACCGAACATAGCTTCAGATTTAGTACACGGACACGACGTGCTTACAAATGGGGCACATGCGGTGGTGGAGCAGCCACTGGTCGATACACTCGCGGTGGTAAAAGTGGAGACACGGCAGTGCGCGCACCTCTTCCTCGGGCGCATACTCGGTGTAGCACACCGCACACCTGCGTAAAAAAAAAAAACCGATTAGTGTCCTCTCTCCCATCACCTCCCATGTTGTTCCCCAAGAAAGGACGTACATGGTGTTGTTGATGTGCTCTTCGTTCGCGCCCTCGACCGGCTCTGTGGCTGGTCGCTCGCGGTGCGTGTACTTGAACGTCGGCAGTGCCAGGATCTGCGGGTACGGCAGTCCGTCCCACACGTCCGCCTGCTCACAGAACCGAGAAAACCGAACCTGATGAGACACAGTGGCACCCCGGTGTTTCGGTTTCAGGTTTCAGCGACGTACATCATGCTGGACTTGCTGGGACCGTAGCTCGTTGATACGGCGTAGGAGCGAAAGGAACCGAAGAGGCGATTCCTCTTCCCCGATCTGCGGGTTCGCTGACGGTGACGACGAGAGCGGCGACGGCGACGGCACCGCCGTCGCGAGCATGCGGGCCATAAAATTTTCTACCAAACTGAAGCCACGAACACCAATAGAGACATGGTCAGCCATTGATAGACTCTTTGCCTACGGCTACAGGAGTCACTTACATTTGACGGGGTGCTGTGTTGGTGGTGGTGGCGGCGCGGCGGATCGTGTGGAGCATCTCGAGGTCCAGGTTTGTGTGCGTGCTGACTTCGTCGTTGCCCCGCGAGGCCTCGTCAATGTCGGCGGCGGCGATCGAGATGAGACCCGTGGGCGAGAGCTGCGTCGGCGTGTTGACGGCCTCGATCTCGTCGACATTGAGCGAGTCGAGCGTCTCGAGCTGCGCGACGGGCGCGAGCCGTGCGAGCAGTGCCTGGTCCAGCAGGCTCTGGCGCCGGCTCGCAGCGACGGCGCCGTCGGCCACCACGGCCGGCAGCACCGTGGGCTTCTTCACGTCATCGCCGTCATCGTCGGTCATGTCGATCTCGCTCATGAGCCGCGCGAGCTCGCGCGCGCTCTCGGTATCGTCGCTCCAGTAGTTGGACACTTGCTCGTTGGCGCGCGGCTGGACAAACACGAGTCATTATGACGACGGTCTCACTTACACAAAAGACACACAGACTATAGGGAACGTACATGGCGTGCCTGGGGCATGCGCGAGCCGTAGAGAGAGCGCAGGAACATGGCGATTGTGTGTTGTTGTCGTGGGGAAGCGTCGACGCACGGCGGATCCGACGGGATCAAACGTATCTATTGCGAGAGGAAATCGAAGAGTGCGCTGTGGGGATCCGCTTGGTGGCGAACAATTGGCCCAGTAGGAAGAGGAGGCGGAGGAGGAGGCGGAGGAGGAGGAACTACTGTACGCACGAGGGCACAGAGCGAAAAGAACGAATGCCCGCGGGGGGCGGCTCTTGGCAGGCGTGTTCTTCCGCTTCGAATGGCGAGAACGCTTTTGACACACGCCAATCCCCCCGTTCTTCCACTCAGAAAAGGGTACACTCCAACCCACTATTATCAAAAGTAGATGCGGTCCTGCGCCGATTGGACCAAAACAAGGTGTTAAATTCCCATAAAGGTGCCGCTTTTCATGGAACAAGGTGCGATAGGCACCATATTTTTTTTGCTTTCCCTCCTCCTTCCCATCTCCATGCCAGATCAGCCCTTCCGCCAGGGTTGTGGCGACCTCGCGGCTGGCGTGAAGAGGCGCCGCATCAACTTGAACCTGGCGTTAAAACGGAGAGAAAGAAGAACCACACACAACATCCCTTCTGCCAATCGCCGCGACTCGCCGCACCACGCGTCATCTGCCACGGCCGTCTGACGTGGGGTTTTGTGCCTTTCGTGGCGACGTGAATGCGTGCCCACGGGTCCCCAACTGGGGTCCCCAACTAGCAGGAAACCGTCCACCGACACGGACAAATCCCCCAACACGCTCATGACCGGATGTCCATGCGATCCACCTGGTGGCCCAGCACCGAGTCGTCCTGCTTCTTCTTGGTCTCGGCGCGATGGAGCGTCTTGAGTAGCGACTGGAAGGCCTTGAGCCACTGCGCGAGCGTGAGCAGGTCCATCCGGACGGCGCCCGCGTCTTTGCCCGGCGCCGCGGACGCCGTCGTGGCGTTTTGTTGGATCAGTTCCACGCTGCGGTGGAGGTGTTGGATCGCGTTCGGGTAGCCCACGTCGTCGTGGTCGAGCGGCTCCAAGAGGGCGTCGAGATCCACGCCACCGTCGGTTCCCATGAGCATGTCCATGGACAGAGCACTGAGCACCGAGTCGAAGCGCCGCTCGAGGCGGCCGGCGTCCGAGGCACTGGTCTGCGAGAGCACCGCCACACAGTGCGCCGGGTCCACATGGAAGAGCCGCCGTTCTTTGCTCAGGTTGGCGGGGCTCATGGCATCGCGGGTCCGCAACGTGCCGACGACCCCGCCACGTAGCGAGCGGAACAAACTGCACAGCATGGTCTCGTGGGATTTACAGAACGCGACGGTCGAGGACCTCGCCTTGATGGCCGACGCCGAGGGAAGCTGCTTGAGCGTCGCGTGGATCACGTCCTCCCGCGCCGGGATGACAAACATCGTGAGTGGCACGCAGCGCCCCGGCGACAGCACGTTGCCCGACGCTGCGCTCGAGGCCTTGTCGCTGCGCTTGGCGTTCTTGCCGCCGCCTGTGGCACTGCTGAGCAGTGCGAGCAGGCTCTGCTTCTCGGCAGCCAACGCCCGCACGTGCTTGAGCACGTTCGCCGTGAACAGTCCGTGCTCATGGAACTGGAACAACACATGGCTACACGTGTGCATGAGCAGCTCCATCTTGCGCTTTTCGTGCTGGAAACTGTGGAGCTCGTGGCCGACGTCGCCCGGGTCGTCGCCCTCGACAGCTAGCCCCGCGAGAAAGTCAATGTCGGGCTTGGCCACGCCCAGAAGGAACACCATGGACTGCGCCGAATCGTAGTAGAGCTGGATGGTCGCCTTCATCGAGCCTTTCGGGCCAAACGCGCTGTCTTGGATGGTGCTTTCCTGGAACACGTCGCGGCCGATGAGCCGGTTCAGGAACGCGACCACGCCCGTGGGCACCGTCGCGGCGCTCGCCAACACGCCGACGACCACGACGGGCGCGGCCACAGCCTGGAGACACTGGAGAAGCGCTCCGCTGGGCGTCGTGGCGCCGCGCGCCAGCGACCGGTCCATCGGGTAAATCCGCATAGGTTGGTTCACGAGCTCCTCCAGCGTTGGCGCGTGCGGAGGAGGGGGCAGCGGAGGTGGGAGCGGAGGAGCGGAGGACGGAGGAGCAGCGGCAGACACAGAGGAGGACGCCGCCGTGCGCTGGGGGCCGCGGCCGCCCGCCATCTCTTCCTCTCTCTCTCGTCTCACGCGTCGATCGCGAATGATGGTGCGCTCCAAAAGCCAAATAGTGACATTACCTCCATATAAGGACATATATGTCACTAATGGACCCCACAGTGACAATGCCTGGTTTATGTACAAAAAGGAATATGTAAAATGCCAAAATGTGAGTATTACCAGTTGAGTGAGTCCACTCACCCCCAACACGGATGGATGACTACTACATCAGCACCGACAGCGCGATCGCAACGAGCGTGGTCGCCGCGAGTGAGATGGTAGTGGCGGACGCTCCGCTGTTGGTTGTGCCGCCGGCTCCTCCGCCCGTGTTGGTGTTCGAGTTGGCGACGCCACCGGACGCTGTCCATCTCGCTGCCCCCGTCACCGTCTTGGACACCGACGTGTCCACGCCCACGGAGATCCATGCAAAGATGCCGTCACTCACTGACTCGCCGAGGTACACGTACTCGAGGACAGGGTCAAACCCGTTCGCGGCCGACTGGCTCAAAATGTTGTCGGCCGAGTTGAGTGTCACGGTTTGCGTGTTGACGGCGTAGGAAGCCGTCTTGGCCACAGCCGTGAGCAGGTCTTGGTCGAAAAAGAGCTGACCGACGCTCGACACGGAGCCACCAGTGTAGGTGTTGTTCTCCAGCACCTTGCCGTTGTGGTTGCCCAAAATGTGGATGTGGGTCGTGCGACCGGTGTAATGGCCTGGGAACTTGGTCAGAAACTGGACCACACCTTGCTCATCGGTCGGGTACAGTCCGCGCGAGTGGGTTGCGTTGATGTTTGAGGCGTCGTTGCTGTTGCCGTTCCCGCTCGCGACGACGCCCGAGTAGACGCCCGTGGCATTGCAGTGCCAAAAGTCGACATAGTAGTCCGGCACGACCTTGCACGAGGTTGTGTCGACAAACTGGAGCTCGACGTACAGGTCGATGCCGGGCTGCTTCTCTCGGATGTCTTTGCGGATGAGCTCGCCGGTGACGTAGTACGGACCCTGCGTGACTTCAGGCTCGAGCACACACTTGGGTGAAGAGCCAAAGAGTGTGGTGCTCGTCGAGTTGGCGTTGATCCCCGTGGCGTTAGACTTGTGGCTCTTGGCCAGTACGTCAGCCGCGGCCAGGCTACGCAGTTGACGCTGGCGACGACGCTCGGAGCGGAGTGCTTCAATCGTGGCGAGGCGGCGCGTCGCGGCAGCTTCGCGGAGCGTCCGCGAGGCGTCCGTAGTGGCGCACGCAGCCAGTGATCGATGGGCATTGTCGAGGAAGAGGCGGCGTTGCGCAGTCTCCCCGAGCGAGCGCGTGGGCGCATGGTGCTCACCCGGGTGCGCCTCCGTCACGGGCGCTGAGGTGGCGATGAGGAGCGAGAGCGCGAAGGCAGAGGTGGCGAGAAGCTTGGTGGCGTGGACCATCGTGTGTGGGCTTGAAGGAAATTTGCGGAATGGCAAGTTGAGGCGCGCTCCATCGTCCCGATATTCTGGGTTGGATAAGATCGCGGAGCTTTAGTAGCAGCAGGTTGGGATGGTGTCCCGTTGGACACTAATAGGAGTGCATCCCCCGTCCATGCGGCCAAAAAGAAAACTAATTTGGGTGCGTGTCACAGAATGGAAGAGCCACGAAGGAATCCAGTGAGGAACTTCTCATCGGCCTGTCCAGTTAATTAATCACCGTTTCGCTCGACTTATGTGAGTGGTAAATGCAGTTTCGAGTCTTGGTGGGAGTCCGTCGTCGGCACAGGCTGCGTTAGAACGGGGTCTTACACCATAGCCACCACAGCGAGCACGGTGGCAACGAAGGCCGAGGCCGCCGCAAGCGACAGCGTCTTGGCGGTGCCGCTGCTCGGCTTTGTGGTGGTGGTCGTCGTGTTGGTCGTCGTCGTCGTCGTGTTGGTGGTCGAGTTGGTCGGCGCGGTTCCGTTGCCACCAGGGCCTCCATTACCACCCGGGCCACCCATGCTGCCACCGTTACCACCGCCCGTGTTAGTGTTCGAGTTGGCGACGCCGCCCGACGCGGTCAGAGTCGCAGCTCCCGTTACAGTCTTGGACACGGATGTGTTGACGCCAACCGAGATCCACGCAAAGATCCCGTCGTCCACCGTGTCGCCGAGGTACACGTACTCGAGGACCGGGTCGAAGCCCGTCGCGGCTGACTCGCTGAAAATCTTGTCCGCCGAGTTGAGCGTGACTTCCTGGGTGTTAACCGAGTAGGTTCCGTTAGTGTTGACAGCCGTGAGCAGGGTCTGGTCGAAGAAGAGCTGGCCCACGCTCGACGCCTTCCCACCGACATAGGTTTTGTTGCTCTCCAGAACCGTCCCGTTGTGGCTGCCCAAAATATGGATGTGGGTCGTGCGGCTCGTGTAGTGGCCCGGGAACTTGGTCACGAATTGGACCACACCTTCCTCATCGGTCGGGTACAACCCACGCAAGAACGTGGCGTTGATGTTCGCGGCATCTTTACTGTTACCGTTGCCATCCGCGACGACACCCGAGTAGACGCCCGTGGCATTGCAGTGCCAAAAGTCGACATAGTAGTCCGGCACAGCGCTGCAGTCGCTGACGTCGACGAACTGGAGCTCGACGTACAGGTCGATGCCGGGCTGCTTCTCTCGGATGTCTTTGCGGATGAGCTCGCCGCTGACATAGTACGGACCCTGCGTCACCTCGGGCTCGAGCACGCACGGACCAGTGGGAAACAGCGACTCGGAGGACACTTCACTAGGGTCAGTGACAGTCGTATCGGTCGACTTGTGGCTCTTGGCCAGCACGTCGGCGGCGGCCAAGCTACGGAGGTGGCGCTGACGGCGACGATCCTCGCGAAGCGCTTGGACTGTGGCCAGCCGACGTGCGGCAGCGGCTTCGTGGAGTCGACGAGACGCGGCCGCGTCGCTACACGCCGTGAGCGAGCGGTGCGCGTTCTCCAGGAAGAGCCGTCGCTGCGTGATCTCTTCGAGCGAACGACCGTGCGCGTGCTGCTCACCTGGATGCGCGTCGGTCGACGGCGCCGAGGCGGCGAGAAGCGCGAGCGCGAGGGTGGTGGTGCCGAGGAGCTTGGTGAAGTGGATCATCGTTTGAGGGCTTGGAGGCTTGTTCACGAATGGCTCAATAGGTGGCAATGACAGTGGTGCTGCCGATCGTGTCTCCACCACGCTTCATGGTGTCTCAAGAGGAGGCGCTTGGATAAGGTCGCGAAGCTGTCGCTGAGCATGGTGCACCTACCGAGGACGCGCCAGTATTTCTCCGGATGGGATGGTATCCTGTTGAAATGACCCATGCGGACCGAACCAGACGTTTCAGGATGTTGGCTCGGCTAACCCACAAATAGGATTGACAACCTAACACTCACACGACGAGGAACTGATCCCGCTAGCTGGTGCTCCCGTCCTTGGAGTCATTGCAGGCGGCCGTTTTAACAATGGATCCAACTGCCAAGATAAGAACGACTGGTCTTTCCATGCGATCTCGCAGCGAGTCTTCCGTTACGGGGGAGGAGTCCTCCCTCGCAACGGCTCAGTCTTCCGAGGACTGAACTGCCCAGACAAGACGAGCAGGTGTGCTAGATGAGGAGGCTGATCACGAGAAGTCGCAGACGAACATAACCAGGCGCACCACCATTTGAGATCCGAGCCACTGGTCTCTTGTTCGATGCTCGCGGCTCTCGAGTCGAGTCGAAACTCGACGGACGCGTAGCCGGCGTCCTCTGGGGAGCCCCAAGCCACCAATGGCGACTGTGGTCGCGTGGAAACACCGTCTAAACTATGTACATGTCCGCCAGCATCTGGGTGGCGCTGTGGACTTGGAAGCCGCACGAATCGGTCGCTTCTCTCTGCACTGTAGCAAATTGACTCGTTCAGATATGGCGCGTATCAGTGATACGGTGTAAAGGCAAGCGCGTGTCGATGATGTCTGGGCCCAAGACATAATCGCTGCTGTCTACTAATTCCGTTTGACAACCTTGACAGCAACAATCTTTCGAGGGTCTCAACTCGAGACGTGCTTCCGAGCGTCAGAGTGGCCACCGTCTCCTCCCGTTCTCAGATTCAAGATACCCGGCGGGGGGAAGATCACGCACGCGCATTCTAGATCCCGGTGGTCCTACATCTTCGACGCCACAGCATGGCCGAACCTGTTGACACGGAGAAGATCAGTCCCTCGGACGCTTTCTAGCCACTCAGTCCATGCAATTCGTCGGCAAGGCGGGCAAGGATCAATTGAGCTTGGCCGGTGCGCTGTGCTGCCCACCTTCCTAAAGAACGTAGAACTCGGGGCTCTCGACCTCCTTCCCGGGCGGCCGCATTTGGTGGTGTTCATTCTCCAATCTGCCTCGAGCCCAACAAGCCTCCCCCAGCACGACCGCTTCACCCCTCGGCTCCAAATGGTCCAGTTCGTCCGCTTCCTCTCGGCCGTCGCCGCGACGGCGCTCGCGCTTGGGCTCGACATCGCCTCGGCGCACCCGGGGGCCGCCCACTCGGAGCGCACGCTTGCCGAGGTCGCGACCAGCCACCTCTTCAAGACCAACGCACGCCGCTCGCTCGAGGCCTGCGCCAACTCGGAGCACATGCGGGAGCTCCAGCAGCGCCTGGCCGAGCGCCGCGCCGCGCAGATCGACGCGCTCCGCAACGCTCGCCGTCGCCTCTCGGCCGCCGATGTGATCGCCAAGAGCCACAAGTCGAGCCTCACGGGCATCACCCCGGCCGTGGACCCGGCCACGATCTTTGGCACCAAGACGGCTTGCGTGCTCGAACCCGAGAGCACGGAAGGCCCGTACTACGTCAAGGGCGAGCTCATCCGCAACGACATCCGTGAGACCCAGGCCGGCGTGGACCTCTACGTGGACCTCCAGGTCGTGGACGTCAACACGTGCAAGCCCGTGAGCAACCTGTACGTGGACTTTTGGCACTGCAACTCGACGGGCGTCTACTCGGGCGTCGTCGCCAACGGCAACGGCAACATCAACGACAAGAAGAACATCAACGCGACCCACTCGCGCGGACTCGCGCCCACGGACGCGTCGGGCGTCGTGCAGTTCGTGACCAAGTTCCCGGGCCACTACACGGGCCGTGCGACCCACATCCACGTGCTGACCAACTACGGCGGCAAAGTGCTCGCGAACAACACCTACTCGGGCCCCAAGGTCTCGCACGTCGGCCAGATCTTCTTTGACCAGTCGCTCATCACCGAGGTCGAGAAGAACTCGCCGTACTCGACCAACAAGCAGACGCTCACGACGAACGCCAAGGACAGCATCTTCTCGCAAGAGGCCGCGACGGGCTTCGACCCGGTCGTCAACTATGTGTACCTGGGCAAGTCGGCCGCCGACGGCATCTTCTCGTGGGTCTCGGTGGGCGTCGACATGACCATCTCCAAGAGCGTCAAGGCCGCGGCCACATGGACCGCGAATGGTGGTAAGGCCAACTGAACGTAGTGGCAGGGCAAAGCCAAGTATTTCCAAGTGAGTGAGCGCAACAAGCCGGGGAAAGGGCACGTTCGTTGGTCCTGAGAAACTCCCATTGCATAAAACAAGTAACAACCTTGATGTGTGACTGTGCCTCTTGTTTTTGTTCGTGATAATCCGTGGGAGAGCTCCACATCCGTCTTCCTGATTCCCGTTTTGAATGTTCGTGGAGGCGCGCGATTGCTCACGCGCACGCATGTGAAGTGCGGAGTTCCCGCGAGACCGAGCCTCGGCAGACATGGAACGTCTGGCATCTGAGACCGTGGAGTTGTGGAAAAGATGGACCTTTCCCGATCCAACGTCGTGTCACAGGGAACCTCGGCTCACGGTCGCTGATACCGTACGCTGCACAGTACTCGGTGGATGAACCCGTCGACTACGAACGTACGATCTGTCCGTCTTGTCTCGGATCTGCTTTTTTGTTTCTAGATCTGGAACCAGACGGACACTGTCGCCGCTGTCCACTCGGCTCGCGATCACTGGCCGCCGTAGGACACCGCGTGGAGGAAGAGGGACATCCTCTACACGTCACCACTCGGAGAGGACACGAATGGGTACAACACTTGATTAAGTTAGTAAAACCAGCCCACCAGCTGCTCTGGTGGAGCCATCGTGGATCAATTAGTATCCAAAACCAGTAGCGCGAGTCGCTTCCCATGATCAGCCCCCTCCCGCCGATCCTGCCGTCGCTTCTTTCCCGCGCTGCACCTTCGGAATTTCCGAGGGTGCGATCTCGTGGGAGTCCTTGAGAAACCCTATGAGTCCCAGGTCTCCTCTCCGTCGTGTACAGTCGCAGCAATCCAGAGCGGAGACGCGGTGGATAACGCCGCTCCGTCGGCCGCGGAACGGTGAACAGAGCCCACCGGTGATTCCAACGGTAAAGTTTCCGAACTCGCTTCTTTACGGTGGAATCGACCGTGCAGAGGGGGAGGCTCTCCTGTGGCCGTGTTTGTCTCGAGACGGGTGCGAGAACATCCATGGCATACCCGGTTCCGATCGGATCGCGAGGATTACGCTGAGCGCGTTGGACTCGCTTGGGCATGCCCATTCGGGAAGCTATACGCGTGGAAGTGTGTGCTAATGTGCCTCGTGCTTCGATCACACCTCAGGAGCCTCAATATATGGATGTGCCCGACCGGCTCGATGCAACTTCAACGACATGGTCCACGTCTTACTTCAGTAGCTCTCAAGCCCACCCAGCCACACAGTGTCTGCGAACGGTGGGCAGCCGCCTAATCTCGTCAGTCCATCGCGCCTCGTCCACCTTTCTCAGATCACCCATCCCACAAGCCGACGCGTTCTGGACAGAAGCGGTGATTGGCGCGCCAGCGGGTCTCACGCGTCTGTCAACGACTCACGATCAGCCCGACTTGGCTCCTACGGTTGCCCGCGATCTTTCCGTGTGCCTGTCTTCGTAGAATCAACAAACAAGCACCCTCGGAATGCAACTACGACGACTGCGTCCCCACCGCCGAGGCCTCTCCGCGTCGCTTAGATGAGGCTTGACGGTTCTACCATCCTCCACGTCTCCATAGCCCCAGCTCTTGCGAGTCCCAGCGTTCGCCAGCAAACTCATTCGGCAATTTACTCTCCACTTCGCAAGTTACAACAACCAACCAGCCCCCCCCCAACTACCCCTTCAACCATGGTCAAGCTCGCCTGCATGATCGCGGCGCTCGCTGCCACCGCCTCCATCTCCGAGGCCCACCCGGGACAACACCACGAACGCTCGCTCCTCGAGATCGCCAACTCCAACCTCTTCC
>JAADVT010000687.1:0-17616 GCA_023335895.1 Pythium rishiriense
CCACGCGAAGGTTGCCTTGTCGAGTGCGACGATGATGTTTTTTTGGATGTATGCATCAGCTTGAGGGCTGTTGATGCTGAGCACGGCGTTGTTGTCGAGTTCGGGCAATGCGAGGAACTCAGTCATTCGTTGCTCGGCGACCTTGGCCTTCACGACAGAAGCGAAGATGTGACTGATGAGACCAAGCGGTTTCTGCACGAGCTGGAAAAGGGCGACACTAGTAAATACAACCGCGGGGGTGAGCTCTTCGTGCATCACACCGCCATAGAAGCTGAAGGTGGCCACTGAAATAAACACTGGCACGCCACCCGTGACCATCGTACTGAGAGCGATGAACTTGAGAAACTCCCACAACGCAACCAGCTCGCTAGCACGACTGACGGCAATTTGTTGCAAGAACTTGTCCTCCCAGGCGTTGAACTTGACGATCGAGATGGACTTGAATGCTTCGGTCACGACCTTGACGCGTTCGTCCTTGCGCTTCATGACGTTGATGTATGCTTCCATAAAGCGGGAGGAGAGCCCGTGATTGATACCGAATGTCAGTCCGATCACTGCAAATCCCGCGAATGAGGCGACACCAAGGAGACGATAGAGGTACACGGACGTCACAATCACTTGTAGCGGGAGGATCCAGAGCTGGTGAATATACAAAGCTGAGTCAAAAATCATCTGCGAGTCGGTCTTGCACAGGTTTGCGATGTCGCCAGTCGACTTGAGCTTCCGGGACTCGGCGTTGAGCGTGAGAGATTTGGCGAAGATCAAGTTCTTGAGCGTAGCTGTGAACTGGATCGCGACCAACTCACACTCAAGGGCGGCGTAATTGTCGGCAAGCGCTTGGACCAACTGTGTCACGAGCAGCCCGACAATCCAGATCGACAGGTCCTGAACGCTGTAGTCACCCGAGCTAAGTTCCGAAACGACATAGTTCAAGACGACCGGACCGGCAAACGTCATCGCTGTCGCCGTGAAACGAGCGACACCCGCGAGCGCGAACCGCCACCCGAAAGAGCCGAGAAACCCGCGACGGATGGAGCCAGACTTGGTATAGTCTCGCGCGAAAGTGGCCGTGAGGGCACTCGCTTCATGGTCGGGTTGGAGAGGCCAGACGTCGCTTTCGCCGAGTTGCTTCTCGTTGCCGAGCGCCAAGAGCGGAGTGGCCCAGAGGAGCAAGGTGCGGGAGAGCCACGACGCAGAGTCGGCCGGGTGCGCACGTGGAGCGTGGTGCTGCGCGGCAGCAGGTGGCTGGTGGCTAAAGGTCGCGTAGGTGGCCATGGCGCTTGGGGGAGCAGGAGGCAACTTTGCGAATGCGAGGACGGCACGAGCTCGGATCTCGACAGCGCCCCACCAGGACTAGCAGCGCTAGCCGAGTGGCTATGGAGCAGTGGTGATGGAGGTACAGCGCACACAAACACGGCTTCGTCGCTGACACCGTCTCGTCGTGCGTCGAGCACCTGGAATCGTTGCCATCCGCCTGGATTCTTGACGGGAGTCTGTGCCAACACGAGCTTGGAGGCCAGCGTTTTTGATGCATCAGCAGCTGATCCGCCACGCTGTCACGGCATTTCCATCGATGCCAGTCACGTGGGCACTGTTTTCGGCGCGTCTCCGCAATCATTCCGAATCGAAATCTCCCCGAATGATTGTAGTGTGTGTACGGTCTCATCCGATTCGTGTTCACGGAAAGAGGCAGCAGCCAGCAGGCTGTTTTCCAGCGGATGACTCCTCAACTTGAGGCTCAAGGGATGGCAAGGCCCGGCCCTTCCAAGGCTGGAGTTGACAGTTCACCAGCCCAACTCACCGCGGAGTCTCGGGAGAGATCAATGCTGGTCGCGAAGCTCCCCCCTGGTGGCGGTCATTTCGAGAGCGCTGAGTTCTCGGACTGGGATGGATGGGACCGATGATGCCACGCTGGACATGCGTCACTCGTCATGAGGAGAACACCACGTTCCGGGTGTGTACACGAGCGCATTGCATCAAGTTCACTACGTCCCCTTGGCAATCACAATGGCGACTCGCCAGCCTGGCGTCGTGCTCTTCTTCTTGAAGCAAGTGTACCCATCTTCTTTTGGGACGGTCTCCGTTACTTCATGAAGTAACGCGTCGGCTCTCCTCGAAAAGCGAAAATTGGGCGAGATGCAGACGAGCCCCTAAGAAAAGAAACGGCGCGACAGCGTTCACTGTCACCTCCACGCAGCCTCGACATCCTTTCCCACGACACCCCCTTCCAGCCGTGCCACCATGGGCGGCGGCCGCTCGGTCGTGACGCCCGACGGCGGATTCTACAAACTCGACGTGGACTCGGACAGCTACGCGACCATCGACGAGATCAAGGCCGGGCTCGCGGCCATCGGCGACGGGCGCCAGGACGTCACGCTGGACGCGGCCACGGAGAGCAAGCTCGCGCCGTTCTCGTCCATGTTCCAGTTTGAGCGGATCAAGTCGCCCGTGGGCTTTGCCCACGTGCTCCTCCTTGTCTACGCGCCCGTGGGCGTCCTGCTGCTGCTGCTGCGCGGCGCGATGCTCTTCCTCGTCGCGCTCACGCTGCCGCGGTGTCTCTCGGAGCAGCAGCTCGACCGAATCGGGCTCCAGCGGCTCGCCGCGTGGCTCACGGGCACGGTGCTCGTGCTCCAGGACGCGCACCTCTTTGACGCGACCAAACCGGCCGACGTGATCGTCGCCAACCACATTAGCGAGTTTGACGCCGTCGCCGTGCGCGCGCTGCTGCCGTCGTACGTGCTCGGGTACGATTTCTACAAGAAAATGCTGTTTTTCAAGCTGCTCGGCGACAAGTTTGGGCTCGTGTACGTGCCCTACGCGTCCCGCAACCAAGGCGGTGCCGAGGGCCGCGACCAAGTGCGCGACATCATCATCGAGAAGCTCAACAAGCGCGACAAGCCGCTCGTGGTGTTCCCAGAGGTACTGTGAGGCTCTTTTCGTGGGCATGATGCAACGGCTAAGGCTTACTCGGCTCTTTGTTGGACAAGGGTGGGCTCACCAACGGCCGCAAAGGGCTGCTCCAGTACCACAAGTTTCTATTCTCTCTCGGCCGGCCGATCCAGCCACTCGCGATCCAGGCCAGCGACGGCCCGTTTGTATGTGGGTCCCTCTTCTTGGTTAGTGGCGCGCTCGTTTCCTGACAGCTCGTGGTTTGTAGCCCATCAACATCAACGACGAGACGAGCACCTTCCTTGCCAATGTGCTGTGGTACCTGTTCGTGCCGTGGCACGTGTACACGATCAAGTTTCTCCCCGAGACGCGAGCGCAGCCCGACGAGGACGCGCTCGCGTTCGCGCAGCGCGTGATGAAGGACACGGCCCGTGCGCTCGGCCAGGACGCCACGCCGTTCCTCTACCGCGACAAGATCGCGTACACGCGGTATACGACGCGCCAGATCAACAAGAAGAAGAAATAGACTTTTGTTTTACCCACCGTGGCGGTCGTACGTGCCCGGCCCTGGCAGCGTGCCTTTGGCCTCGCGGAGGCGCCGCGCGATGACTTGGGAGAATTGCTCGGCGTTGCCGCCCAACGCAGCGCTCGGCGAGCGTGGGAGCACGGCCGACGCACAGTGCTCCGGATAGATATCGAGCTGGACCGAGTCGTTGGCGCGTGCCAGGGCTACGCCAAAGCGTGAGCCTACCGACGACCCGAAGGGCGCGACAAACTGGTTGAAGAGCCGCTGTCGCGTGTCCTTCGACGGAGGCGGCGACGTTGATGCCGGTTTTTCGTGGTCTGTGGCCACAGCGATCGATGATGAGCGCCAACCCGTACTTCCGGGGGCAGCCGTCGTGGGCCGGCGTGGCAAATGGACAATCATCGAGGCCCGTGGGGACGACGGCACGGCGCTACGACCGAACGCCGATTTTTGTGCACACGGGCGGCGTCGCGTGTTGCTCGAAAGCGGTGTCGAAGAGCGCGGCCGAGCGGGTGCTGCCGTTCGTACGTCGTCGTCCTTTTGGTTGGGTCGGTTGTGATTAGTGGGCTGCGCTTGGACTCGAAACCGTGGTGCCGTGCCGAAGCCGTGCGACTTGGACGGCGAGAGTTGGCGTTCGAGCCACACGCCAAAGCCCTTGACGGTCTCGGCAGCTGGCCGCGTGGCACTACCGTGGCGCAGGCCGCGTCGCTGTGCGTCGTCTTCGGCGTCGCCGTCGTCCGATTCGACACACCGGAACTGGTCCTGGAGCTGCCGGCGCAGCTCGGGCGACATGGCTGCGACACTGCTGCGGCGAACGTTGTGGTGGCTGCCATGGAGTGCGTGGGTCGCTCGACGCCCCCCCGCTCCCGAGGGCGGGACTCCGTCGTGGCGGTCATCGTTGTCGTCGTACCGGTCGTCGTCGTCACTCTCGGGGCCCGCGGGGGGCTTGCGGATGCTCACGCGGTATTGCGCCATGTACCGGTAGAACGCAGCCTCGCGCGACGGCACGTCCTTGAGCTGCAGCGGCTCGGTGAGCGACAGTTGCCAGCGCACGTCGTCGTCCAGGGCTTCGACGAGCGTCGACTGGTGGCGCAGCAGGCGCTGGGTCACGCTGCCCACGGACCGAGACGACCCACCCGTCGATGGCGGCGTGTCCTGGGGGCCGTCACCACCCATGCCGCCCAGCATCGTCGCTGGTGGCTTGGTGCGGAACACCAGCACCGAGAACCGGTCGCTCGCGGCTACGTGGGTGAGCGCGGCTCGAGGCAGGCTCCCCATGGCCGCACCGAGCACTCGATCGCGGACCCGCGAGGCGAGCTTCTTGGGCTCGCGCAGGCCCATGTAGCTGAGCTGTCTCGGTGTGGCCACGCAAAGGCCATCGCCATCACGGTCTTTGTCGCGCTGCTGGTCGTTTGCGTCTGGTACGGGGAGCCCGAGCTGGCCCGCGCAGTTGTCGCCCCAGACAAAGAGCCGTGCCTGCTCGTCGAGCGCCATGGTCGTGGTGTCTTGGGCGACAAGCGTGCGCACGACGACGCGCGGGTCGGGCAAAAACAGCGCGTGGTCGGCCGAGGACGTCGAGAAGGACGACGTGGTCGCGCCGGCCGCGAGCTGCGCGTCGATCTGGGCCTGCTGGGCTGCGATCGGGTCCACGACGAGCGTGATGCGCTGGGGCTGTGACGTGGGAGCCACGCCCCCCGTGCCGAGCTGGCCGTCGCGGCCTCGGCCCCACGTGTACACGACGCCAGCGCGCGAGACCGCGGCAGTGTGTCTGGCACCGCAGGCCGCCGCGACTAGGGCGTTGCCACGGAAGAACGTGACCTCCCGTGGGACCCACTCGCTCTCGAGCGTGCCGTGGCCCAGCTGGCCGTCGGCGCCGTTGCCCCACGTGAAGAGCTCGCCAGCCGACGAGACCGCGGCGTTGTGGCTCGCACCGGCGTGGACGCTCGTGAACGTGGGCGTTGCCGACGACGACGACGCCACCGCGGCGCAGCGGAACTGGGTGAGCAGCACGCCCGTGTGGCAGTCGCGCTCCGAGCCGATCCCGAGCCGGCCGTTCATTCCGTCCCCAAACGCAATGATATAGTTCTTGGTTGGTCGCTTGAGACTCCCTGTGGTACTTGTAGAGACGCTGACAGCACTCATAGGCTTGGCGCCGAGCAGCAACGTGTGGCGGTCGGCGCAGCTAATGTCCACGAAGGAGACTTCATCGTCGTCTTCCTCTTGGCGTGGCACTGTCCCTGCAGCGGTGGGGTTCGCCGAGGACGGCGTCGCACTCGCAATCCGCCCAAAGCCCGGGATCGTTGTGCCTGGCTCGCGGCTGATTGTGGCTGCTGCACACTCGAGCTCTCGCCAGCGCATCTTGACTGCCACAGGCGACGACTGGGCGGTCTCGTTCCCCGTACCCAAGCGTCCGTACGTACCACAACCAACCATGAAGAGCGCGCCGCCCTCGAGCAGGAACCCGCCGTGGCTCGAGCCACACGAGACCCGCGTGACGCGCTTGTCCGCTGGCAGTCCCACGACGGGCTTTGGGTGCGCGACGGCGCGCGTGTGGCCCTGGCCGAGCTGCCCGTACGTGTTGCTGCCAAACGAGTACGCGCGGCCCGCGTCGGTCACGAGACAGAGCCAGTCGGCGCCACAGCTCACTTGGCGCACGGCGCCGTCGAGCAGCAGCGGGATCTCTTTGATGCGCGCGCCGCCGGCGCTGGCCGCGAAGTGCTGCAGCGAGCCGAGCAGCAGCAGCGCGTACGTGGGCGCCGCCGTCGGCTCGGGCGTGGGCTGTGGCTTGGTGTGGACGCTGAGTCGCCGCGCGGTCGCGCCATGGCTAATGGGTGCACTGGCGGACCCAACGACCGGTGGTTGTGGCGGTGAATCCATCGAAAGTGGCCGTGGAGATCCACCGGGCCACAGCGCGCGGCATGCCCACGCTGGATTGGAAATCGCCCCCCGAGTTTCTGAATATAGAGTATGTAGCCATGTTCTGAACGGATACCTTCGCGCCACCTTCACGAGGAGCTACACCGTCTATTTCAGTACCTTTTGTGGCGCCCAAAAGATCACCCCTGTGCCAACATGATCATCCGAGCCGTGAGCAGTGGCAGCGACGACGACGATGACGACGACCACGGCCACAGCGCCACAGGATCGCTGCCCCCTTCGCCATGGACAGACGCCAGTCTCTCGACCTCGACCGCGGTCAAGCTTGCGTGGCTCGGCGCGTCGCTCGCGCTGGTCGCACTGCTGCTGCTCGACCTCGCGGCGCTCGTGGGCCAGTACTTGCCGGGCGACGCACCGCCACGTACCGTCGACCCGTTCACGTTTGTCTCGTGGGCGCTGCTGCTATGGCGTCGCCAAACGACCACTCTCCAGCCGGCGACCGTGCTCAACAACCTCGTGGGCCAGGTCTTTGTTGGCGCATGGATCTTCGGGCGCGAGACGGCGCTGGCCGTGCAGCGCCAACGCGCATCGTCCTCGCGACAGCACGGCCCGTCCATACGCACGCCGGTCTGGCTGATACGACACCTGCCGTGGGTACTCGTTGTGGCCATGCTGTGCCTCGGCCACGTCGTGTCGTGCGGGTACATTTTGTTCGCACTCTTCGAGAGCCACGGCAGTGGAAACGTCGGGACCAAGTTCTGGCTCGGCCGTTCCAGTGCCAGGAACCGTGCCGTAGCACCACGCGTGTGAGCGTACGTTGCAGGGTTAGTGGGCGGGCGTTGCAGGGGACAGCGATGGTGTTGCGTTGGTGTTCGGGCCCTCGACGTCGAAGATCTGGTCCAGGATGTCTTTGATCGAGTTGAGCTGCATGGCCTCGGCTTTCTTCCACTGTTTGTAGTTTTGGTGGGCTTGGTCCAGGATCTGCTTGAATTCGGCGCGGAAGATCACTTCAGCCACGACCTCGAAGAACGGCAGGATGATAAACTCGAAAAATCCGACTTGGTTCTTGGCGCTATTTTCCTGGTTGCGGTTCATAAACGGCGAGATGTCCATGCCCAGCATTTGCTCTTCGTCGCCCTGCAGGAAAAACTCTTCGATGATCAAGTCAGACCAGCGCGCGTGAAGCTTCGTAGCCTTGGACGAGTGGCCCAGATCGGCGCACTTGATCACGATCTTCATCACCATCATCGGTGAGTGGGTCACGTCCGACGTCTCCTGCGAGATCAGCACGGTCTTGAGGCTTCCCACGAGGTGGAGGTGCACACTTAGGTCGGTGGAGAGCACCATCTCAATGATGGCCTTGCGCACGTCCGAGAACTGCGCTGGTGCCATGCCACTGAATATATTCAGCATCGGATCCTTGGCCATGAAGAACGCCTCAGCCACGTGCATACGCTCGAGTACAGATGAGTCACTAAACTCAATTGCGAGGTCGCTGCCGCTCTTAACCATAAAGTTGTTGGTCTTGCCTGGGTGGCGGAAGTCGTGAATCGCCGCGGCGATTGTCGCGGCAAAAATCTCTTGGTACGTCAACAAGTCCTGGATATAACCGTTGTCGAGCACGGAAATCAGGTACTCGACCGAGCTCACAACGTCTGCGGCGTGGCAATTGTTGTGCTACCCTCACAAAAAAGTCGAAGTTCATGAGACATAGGACAGTATTCACAGACAAGTGAGGGGTGGCACGTACATAAGGATTGCGGTGGTAGCCGAGATCGAGAAAATGCAGGTAGTTGGCGAGAAGGTTCTTGTCGACCGTACAGAGCTCAAAGAGGTTATGCTGCTCGAAGACGATGTAGGTGATGAACGTGATCGGCCGGTTGTTTGAAATCTCCGCGACGCTATGCACGTAACAAAACACGACAAAATGGGACAGTAAGGATATGTCCACTCCCTCGATGACCACTGCATGACGTACGCATATGTGTCGACACTCCATCCGTCCCGGTCCATCATGGTCGCGACAGCGTTCAATCCTTCCTCCGTGGGCAACGACACCTCGGGGTGTAACCGCGCTTCGACGTATCGCTCGGGGCCGTTGGCCGTGACGACAGGCGTGGGCGCAACGATCGCAGCATTGGGCGCCACCCCAGAGTTGTTATTGTGGTTGACAAAGCTTGCCGATGCGCGTCGGTTGCGCGTGTACGACTTGTTCGCTAAAACGGTTGCTGCCCAGCTCTTGGTGTCGCCGTCGAGGTCGCCTTCCTTTTTCTGCTTGAGCTGCTCGTGGATGTCCGGGGCGAACAGATTCTGTCCCTTTTTCGAGAGCAACATGACGATGCCATCGAGGTTCTCGCGTAGTTCAGGCGACAGCGATGCCGTGCGCTGCAGGTTCTTGAGATCCGTGAGCACTTTGGTCATCGGGGAGTCAAAGTCCAGCGGCCCTGCGGCGGAATGCGATCGCTCTTCTAGCATTTTCTTGAGCGACTTGTTTTCGTTGATGATGATCTCTCGCTGCATCTGCGACGCACGCGCGCGGTCTTCAACTGTCTTTGCGTGGAGAAAGTTGAGTCGCAGAAAGCGGTCCGTTTGGCGCACACGGAAGACTGTGACAGCCGTGACGCCCACGAGACAGAAGATGAGCAAAAACTTGTTCAGAATGTAGAACACTGAGCGCGTCTGCGGGTACATGAATGATACGAGGAACGTGTATCCGATGTTGACCGAAAAGGCCGTGACGACGTAGTGGAACGGGTCAAGCTTAAACATCGGCGCGATGACCAGCACTAGCAAGGGGCGCACCAAGCTCATGTTGAGATGTGCGATTGGCAGCACAACGGTCTCCAAGTACTGCACGAGCACGGCCCGGCCCGTGCCCTTGAAATCCTCAAAGTTCCACCAGTCGGTGTTGCTGCCGAGTTGGATGACGCGCGTCGCGTTCCCACCGAGCGTATCAAAAGCAATCTCATCCAGTAAGTTGTCGACGTCTCTCATGAGAAAGCGGCGGTAGTCCTTGACGCCCGAGATGGCGCCGCCGAGGATCAACACGACCGCAAAGCACAACACGATCGCACACAGGAAAGGCTGTTCGTACCCACGGAAGCGCTGCGCGCGGCAGCATAGCACGAGGATGGGTACAGGCACAAAGATAAGGCTCGAGGCGATGAGATGGAGCTGCGCGACGAACCGCTCTTCGTCGTCGCTCGAGAACATGGAGTAGGCGTGCTGCGACGAGATCGCGATCCAGATCAGCCACGACACGAGGCTCGCGTAGCACGCCGGGTTGATGGCTGTCTCGGTGTAGTACGCCATGTACTCGAGCTCGACGGCAGGCGCGAGGCAGAAGGCGTTCGTGAAGAAGTGGAAGCCGTATTTCTCTTCCATGTGGCGCTGGAGCTTGTGCGACTCGTACCGATCGGCCGCCGACTTGGGGAAGATCAGCGACGCGAGCGGCACACCCAGCGACGAGCGACGGCCGCTCTGCATGCGCAGGTGGCCCGAGCCCAGCTCCAGGCGGCGCGCCGACGGCGCCGCGAGCATCTTGCTCGGTTGGAGAGAATCCGTTAAACTACCACCCGGTCCGTTGGGGCTCACGACCGCGTCGTTTCATGGTCACACCCACTTGAACTCGATATAGTGACATCAGTAGTGACTCTGGAACTTGTCTCCAGAAAATCGGAACACTGCTCCAGATCGAAAGGAACAGCTGATGTTGAACTGGCGAAAACGAAACGGGCATTCGAAAAAACCGGTATCCGGGACGGTTTTGCCAGCAGTATCCTGAGACACCCATGGCGATCGCCCTTGCGGAACTGGAGCGAAACGCGGAAAAAAAAACGAGGGGGAACACCAAAACCTCCGCCTCGATCGCTCCGCTGGATCGATCCTCCGCCGCCAGACCTCCTCTCCTCGTCCTCCCGTCCCCTCCGCCAACGCCATGGACGCGGCCGAGTGCAAGACGCTGTGGGTGGGCGACATCCAGCCGCACTGGGACGAGGCCTTTGTGGGCGCGCTCTTTGCGAGCTGCGGTGCGTTTGTTGGTGTTGTTTTCTGGTGGATTTGTTGGCTCGTGCTCACTCCGTTGCGGCGTTACAGGCGAGCAGCCTGTGGTCAAGCTGATCCGCGACAAGATCACGGGGTACCCGTCGGGCTACGGGTTCCTCGAGTTCCAGACGTCCCAGGGCGCGCAGTTTGTGCTCGAGAACTTTAACGGCCAGATCGTGCGTACGTGGAGGGCGTCTCTGTCAACGGTGTGGGACCGAAGCACCCCAGAACTGACATGGCGCTCCGTTATATAGCCAATACCGTCCACCGCTTCCGCATGAACTGGGGCGCCGGCGGGCGCCGCATCGAGTCGGCCGAGGACCACTCGATTTTCGTGGGCGACCTCGCGCCGGACGTCTCGGACGAGCTGCTGATGAGCACGTTTGCCACGCGGTTCGCGAGCGTCCGCAACGCCAAGGTACGTCCCGTCGCGATCTCATGGGGGTTCGTCATGGTGATAACACTAACGCGATGGCCATGTGGCAGGTCGTGACCGATCCGATGACGCGCATGTCCAAGGGCTTTGGCTTTGTACGCTTTGGCAGCAAGGACGAGGCCGACCAGGCGCTCCAGACCATGAACGGCGTGTACTGCTCGTCGCGCCCGATGCGCGTGAGCGTCGCGACCGAGCGCAACTCGTCGCGCAACCGCGGCGACTTTGGCGTGGGTATGGGCATGGCCATGGCCGGCGCGGAGCACGGCGAGGCTGCGAACACGACGGTGTTTGTCGGCGGACTCGATGCGACCACCACGGAAGAAGAGCTGCGCTCCCGTTTTGCGCCGTTCGGCGACGTACGTTGGATCTGGGTGAGAGTGGGGAGTGGGGAAGACCGACGCTGATCCCTGTATTTTTCTCTAGATCATGTCAGTGAAGATCCCGCCGGGACGCGGTTGTGGCTTTGTCCACTTTACCGCCAAGGAGACAGCCGAAATGGCGATCAACCAGATGAACGGTGCCCAGATTGGCAGCTCCAAGATCCGCTGTGCGTGGGGCCGTTCGGCAGCCGTCCGGACTGCGTCGGCAGGCGCCGCTGGTGGCTACTACCAGCAGCAGTATGGCGGTCAGTACCCGCAGCAGGGCTACCAGGGATACTACGCTGGGTACAACGGCAGCTACTACCCACAGTACGCGCAGAGCGGCTACGCTGCGTATGGTGCGGCTGGGTACAACGCCGCCGGCTACGACCAACAAGCGGCTGGGCAGCAGGCTCACCAGACCGGCGGTGCCCAGCAGGGCTACTACGGGGCTGCGGCGCATGGCCACGGCCATGGTCATGGGCATGGCAGTCGCCGTCACTACCAGGAGCCACGAGACTTCACACGCCCCGACGATGTCGAAGCCATGAACCGCCGCTACGCATCGCAGCGCGCGTATCAGGTAACCAGCTGAGCTTGATTCGAGAAGGGTGTCGAGATCTGACGCATCGTGTGTTTATGTAATGATTAGCACATGGCGCCAGTGGCAAGCGCGTCGTACACGCCCATGTCGTCGGACGTGGCGAGTGGCACGGCGATGGCGACGCAGTAGGCGACCGACCGACCGACAAGGCAATGGGCGGCGGGTCGACCGCTGTCAGTTTGATCGACAGGCTTTTGGTTTTGCTGGTTCCTGATTTTGGAGACGTGTCGGGTCGAGAAACATATCCTTCTCGTTGGTGTTGCTGCCGTGTGAGGCGCGATCCATGGCGATCCGCCAGCAAGCGAATGAGAGAGGACCAGAAACAATATTTTTTTTTGGAGAGAGGAACGGGAACGAAAGTTTGGCGTGGGTGGCGCTAATAAGTATTGCGAGACACACAACAACCGATAGTCGCCGTGTCCTGGTGGTTGGTCCGTCCGTCCTTGTGGGGTCACGATGTGGCAGTATCTGCCATGACGACGTCGCCGCCGGTCGCCGCCGGCTCTTCGTGGCGCGCGAGCAGCGCACGGCAGTCGCCCAGCGCCACACGGATCTGCTTGAGCTGGTCCTTTTTGGTCTGCAGCTGCGTCGCGAGCGTCTCCTGGTGGAGCAGCAGCTCCGCGTGGTTGCTCTCGAGCCGCTGGATCTCGGCGCTAGCGTCCATTCTCCTCCTTGATCCTGTGGGGGGGGGCTTTGAAAAACAAACCGAGAGGCGATGAGTGGCAGTTTGTATCTGATACGAACAGGATGGTCTCACATTGAAGCTGCCAAAACGGATCTCCTCGAACTGGCACAGACGAATGGCAGTTGCCATGGTGAGTATGTGAGACGCGGTGTGATCCTCCCCCCTCCCTTCCAATCGGCCTCCCACAAGCGGATTTGCCCCGTGCTCCCCCCTGACAACGAGCCCCCGCGCCATGGCGTCGTCCTCGGCGAGCATGACCCACAAGGGCGCGTTCGTGTTTCCCAACCTGCCGTACATGTACAACGCGCTCGAGCCGTTCGTCGACGCGCAGACCATGACGCTCCACCACACCAAGCACCACCAAGTGTACGTGCACAAGCTCAACGAGCTGATCGGGACGGCCCAACGGGGCGAGCTCAAGGGCCGCGACATTGTCGATGTCCTGCGCCACGCCGAGGACGAGGGCATCCGCAACAACGGCGGCGGTCACTACAACCACTCGCTCTTCTGGACGTGGCTTGCGACGCCCGGAACAGCCAGCACGGCGCCGTACGGCCACCTCAAGCAGCGCATTGACGACGACTTTGGATCGCTCGACGAAATGAAGCTCCAGTTCAACGCCGCGGCCGCGACGCGTTTCGGCTCGGGCTGGGCCTGGCTTGGCGTCCACGTCGACGGTAAGCTCGGCATCACCTCGACGCCCAACCAAGACAACCCGCTCATGCCGCACGTCGACGAGCCCATGATCCCGATCCTCGGGCTGGACGTGTGGGAGCACGCGTACTTTCTCCAGTACCAGAACCGCCGCCCCGAGTACATCCGCGCGTTCTGGAACTGCGTGAACTGGGACCAGGTCGTGCACTGCTACGACGACTTTGCGGCCAAGCAGAAGCCCGTGCCGCTCGAGATGGAAGACCTGCCAGCGCCGTGAGCGGACACGACCGACCCAGGCGTCTCATGGACTCAGCCAGGCTCCAAGCACGAAATCAGCAGCTTGTTGTGAAGTAGCTATGGACAGCCGGCCCACAATGAACACTAATTGTTGCAAGAAAAATAAAACTTGACGATGCTTTGCCATTTCGATGATCGTGGGAACGAGGACAAACGCATGGTCTACACGACATACCAGAACAGTGCGTTGCTCAACTGGATGCGACGCCGGACGGATGTGTCCCACGAAGCGAACGAGGGTGGGTGTTGAAGTGGAAACTCTGGGGACGCGACGCAATGGTTGTGACAGTTGGATCAACTGACACAGTCTCGACGGCCCACTTTTCACGGTGTCCTGTGCGTTCGTCTCATTCCGTCATCTGCGCTGCCCGTCTCGTCCGAACCTCCAAGCGCCATGGTGTTCAAGCTGCCGATGCTCAAGTACGAGTACAACGCGCTTGAGCCGTACGTGGACACGCTGACCATGAGCATCCACCACTCGCTCGAGCACGAAGTGTACGTGCAGTACACAAATGAGTATGTCGAAAAGTACCAGCACGGCGAGCTCAAGGGCAAGTCGATCGTCGAGGTCGTGCAGAACGCGCGCGCCGAACAGATCAAAAACAACGCCGGCGGGCACTACAACCACTCGCTCTTCTGGACGCTGATGTGCTCGCCCGGCTCGGCCGCGGCCGGGCCCTCGGGCATGCTCAAGTCCAAGATCGAGGAAGCGTTCGGCTCGGTGGACCGCATGAAGGAGCAGTTTGCCCAGGTTGCCGCCGAGCGCTTTGGCTCGGGCTGGGCCTGGCTCGGGGTCAAGCCGGACGGCTCGTTGGGCATCACGTCGACCATGAACCAAGATAACCCGCTCATGCCCAATGCCATGGACCCGATGATCCCGATCCTCGGGCTGGACGTGTGGGAACACGCGTATTACCTCAAGTACCAGAACCGCCGCGCAGAGTATATTGGCGCGTTCTGGAACGTAGCCAACTGGGATCAAGTCGTCGACTACTACGACGAGTTTGCTTCCAAGCAAAAGCCGATCCCAATCCCAGGCAACTAATGGTGTTACGCACGAGGATCTCAAGGTAGGCTCTTTCGGCGGTGCTGTTGTTCCATTCTCCGATCGATTCCCGTCATTTTTGTACACAAACACGCTCTCATACAAAAACATTTGTGTGAATGAAAAACAAACTTTTCAGCGAGCCACGTTTTCCATCGAACGCGTTTATACCTCTCGCTATGCTGTTCTTCATCCTAGTAACGCCTGATCGCTGCACACGTTTGTTTATACACTGACTTCGTGGGCGGGCGTTGGCTTGGGACCAGCGGGCTTGGCCACGGCGAAGCTTTGCAGGTAGGACAGGTCGAGCATCGCCGGCGCTGGCGGTGGCGCCGGAGGTGTCGGGTCTGCTCGGATGACGGGACTGCTCATTTTGCGGGCCGCAGATCTAGAGTTGGAGCTGCCCGGGCGCTGACGTGAATTAGATCTGTTCGACGGCTCAACGTGGACGTTCTCCTGGGATGGCTTGCGTTCGAGTCCGCGCGAGTTGCGCGTGCCACGGCTGGTGACACTGCCGTTGCTCTGTTGGCGGTGGAGCGTCGGCGGCTCCGCGGTGCGCTTGCCGGCGCTGTGGTGATGATGCAGCGTGGGCGGTTCCGGGTTGGGACTTTTCGGAACGAGTGGCGGCGTCTCGGGGCGTGGCTTGTGATGGGAAGCGTTGAGCTGCTTTAGTCGCGTCATCGTCGAGCCCAGATCCTCGTTCATGCTCGGGTCGGTTGGAGACAGCGTCGCAGAGCTCGGGAACGTTTTCTCCTCGACCGAAAGCTGCGAGTACGTGCGCTCGCGATGCTCGGCGCCGTCCTCCGAGTGTTTCTTGTGCTTGCGACGGCGTCGTTCGCTGTCCTTACCCCGGCTGCTGTCGCTCTCGTCCCGAGTCGCTGCGCGGGCGCGTTCCTTGGTCTGACGCTGGGAGCCCGCCGTATAATCGTGGGCGTCGATGAGTTCAAAGTCCACACTGTCGTCGTCGCTTTGGTCCTCGTCGGCAAAGCTACACTCGGCACAAATACGATTCCGCAGCTGCCGCGTGTCCGTGTCGAGGTACGTCATCGTCGCACAGCTCTTGCAGATGAGCTCGTGGCACTTGCGGCACTTGTAGCTGCGCGTCCAGCGCGACACGCGGTCCATGCAGCCCTTGCACACGCGCGGGTCTTTGGCCTCTTCCTCGGACGACGCGTGGCTGCGGCCCGTAAAGTCGCCGATCTGGGAGCCGCCGCCGCCGCTGCCGGCGCTCCCGCCGTCGCGCACGCGGCGCTTGACCTTGAGCACGTGGGACAGCATCTGGGCGTTCTTCTTGCGGGCCTTGAGCACGGTGCGCGTGATCCACGACGGGATCCGCTTGCGCACGTCGGCGTGGACGAGCGTGATGAGTTCGAGCACGCCGAACGTCGCGGTCTCGCGCACGACGAGCCCCATGACAAAGAGCTCGGCGCGCAGCGGGCCGTTTGGGTGCTGCGACGGCGGACACGCGCGGTGCTCGATCGACTTGGTGCACCGCGCCCAGCCGCGGTGGCCCGTCTTCTTGTCCACAAACTCGTCCATGACCTCGAGGTACACCAAGTCGCGGTCGGTCACGAGGCTCGAGATGCTGGCCCAGCGCGAGTACCGGAGCCCGACGCACCGCATCGGGCTCTCCTTGGACGGCGACTCGAGCTCGTAGAGCCGCTTGGACTCGGCAAAGTCGAGCACGTAGTGGCTGTCGCGCGCCGTGTACAGCTCGGCGACCTCTTCGAGCGTGCCGGTGATGGTCGTGGTCGTACACATCATGACGGTGCCCGTGGTCTTGCCGCTCACGCCGCCGAGCGCCGTCGCGTGGGCGTCGTTGCCGCTCCGCGCGATGCGGATCGCCTTGAAGAGCTGCTCGTACGCCTCGTACGCCTCCTGGACCATGACGTTGCGCTCGGCTCGGCTCAGCGCCGGCGGCGGGTCCAGGTACGGTGGCTCGTGGCTGCGCGACATGGAGATTTCTGGACCGCGTCCGGAGGGCGACTATCGAATCCGGAGATGGAAGAAAAAAAAACCAATGAACTGGCGTTCGCGCGGGAATGTGTCGGCGCGCCGGAGGCCAGTTCCGCGGGAGTTTGCCGACGACAAGGAACGCCTGTAGTTTTCTGTTCCGCCGCGTGAACACGGTGTCTCTAAGCGCTCTGGCGGAGAACAAATCTCTTGTGTCCGATAGCGCACCGAGAACAATCTGCCGCGGAGCAGTCAGCGCCTGTGTTGGAAGATGCAGAAGGAAATGGCGCAATGGCGCGGCGAAACGCAAGTCCACTTTGGCCGAGTCGGTTCTCCGTGGGCGAGTTCTGACGCAGCTCACGTGGTCCACGGTATCAAGGCATTCCCACGCGCTCGTAATTTGCAGTCGTAAACAGCATAGCCGGGACGCCACGGCGCGGTCCTCTTGGGCATGGTGCCACTCTGGGCGCAGCAGAACCATGTGGTGCGACCGCCTGGTTCAAACTTGGCTGAGGGGGCCTGAATTCCAATGTTCAGGTATCCGGTCCGCCCAAGCGCGCCAGTTCGGAAGACCTATTAGAAATTGTACATCTTCTAATATCGAATACTTCCAAAACGCTAGAATACTCTAAAATGCCTGCGCGAAAGCATATATTCACAGAACAAGTATTCCAGAGAGATCAAAAAGAGTCAGCATCAACTTGAGTTAGACGCCCAGCCGTCCTCGAGTCACGCTGGTGTGGCTGCCTCGAGCGACCTCACGAAGCGATTTTCGGCTCCTCGCTTTCTCCTCGACTCGAGGGACTTCAGATGATTCACACAGTGAAGGCCCCTGCAGGCATGGCTGCCTGATCATCGCACGAGGTCGCACTGTTGGCGGGTTGTCTTCGTGAGTAACGACAAGGGCGAGATCGATAGAGTGCGCGCAGCTGCGGGGGGCGCGGCGGCTTTCTCTCGGGGCTCAATAGACCAGCGAACACTGTCTTCTACGCGATTATAAGGTGCGTTCACGGGACATAACGTCATGGTGCGTGGTGATGACCAGGCCAGGCCCTCCCCTCGCTTCCCTTTCCCCCACGAATCTCGCCGTTTGCGACACCGCTGTTGGCGTTTCCAACCGACAAACGGTGTGCTGACCGCTGGCAGCGTGTCTGAGGCCACACACCGTGTGATCTGCACGTCCGTGTGGCGACAGTTTGTTACTGCCACGCCACGGCCCCCGAACTGTCAGTACGAGGGGGGGGGGG